>JAULCB010237888.1:0-12955 GCA_032358575.1 Dendronotus rufus
AAAGTTTGTTTATGATGCTTAAACTTAAACCTAACACCGAAAGGTACAAATAGGTAAATTGATCAAGAAAGAAAGAACTTTGAGATAATCACAAATAATGTAGTTGGTAGTATTGCCATTTGTAAATAAAAAATTATTTTGAATTGAATACATACAGAACAGGTGTTTGTTTTTGTTGTTTCCTATGTGTTTGGTAGTCGTTACTAAATGATTAGTCAAATACAGTCAATCACGTTAATTATCTCAAACACTTTTTGTTGGTCCCAGCTTGTTTGAGATATCCATGGACGATTGATTGTCTCTTGATTGTAAAATGACACAATTTCGCAATGTTTCACTCTTTTTCTTAATTTTGCTGTTGTTTTTGTTTTGTTTTGTGATGTCTTTTGGATATTTTTAGGGTACTTACAAGTTTTCTAGTTTTGGGAATGGTTAATTAAACGAAAGAGTGGAAAAAATATGATCGTTTTTATTCATGGTGTTTTATTCTTATTTCTTATTGTCTTCTCCCCTCCTTCCTCTTTTCCAGAAAACTACTGATCATTCCAAAAACGACTCTGAGGAAGGTATGTTGAATTTCTTTGCCCAAAAAATATGATGATAATAGTAATAATAATGATTTAGAATCATCTTTGCAAGTGATTAGTTAGAGAGCATCCCTGGTGGGTTCTTCTACTTCTGTTTTGATTCTTCTCGTTTCTTTAATTTTAATTATCGTCGTATGCTTGATTGCTACACTAACTCTCTTGTCTCTTTATTGTACAAGCAAAAGCAAAAATCATAAAAATAATAAAACAGCACTGATGAGGTCTGAAGGTAAAGAACTTTCCCAGTACCCGGATATCCCTGGTTCGAATCCGTAGTTCTCTTTCAAACTGACACGGACCTTTTCTGTGGTCAAAGCGGAGTAAAACAAAATTGATCTTTTTTATTTGAAGACTCATAATCGTAAGCAATATTATAATTAAAGAAATGAAAAGAGAGAAAAAGTAAAAAATGCTTGGACCGGGAGTCCGATTCCAGATTCCAGATCTGCCTTGAGATTGAGAGAGGCTGTTTTCGGTATTATTATATTCTGGTTTTTTATTACTTGCTAAATTATTTAATGTTAGTATTAGTATTTTTATCATTATTATCATCACCATTTTTTTATCATTATCATCATCATCCTACAGAAGAAGTCTTTGCAGACGAGGTGAGCACAGAACAGCTTCTGGAAGACGAATACGCCTTGATTATGGAGGAAGAGGAACTGACAGCCATAGGTATAAATATAAATTATAGAAATAAAATATAATTTGGCTTTATTGTCCCAAAGGGCTCATTGCCATTTTGGGTTCAATTCTGAATAAGGACCACAATAGCCCACATATCAGCCACAAAGCAGCGCCACAAGATAGGCAATAAGAGTTAAGTTTCTTAGCCAAGGAAAAATACACAGTGCCAAAGTGGGACTCAAGTTAATCTTAACCACTTTGTCACCTCGCCTCCATTATTAATTAATTATTATTGCTTTTGTTATCATTATTATTATCGCTGTCGTATTCATCGTTATCAATTACTGCAATGATCAATTATTTGATGATAATGATTATTTCTATCACTATCACTATCATTCTTTTGTTTCAGCGGATGAGTTGCGTCAGAAGATGGCCACTGAGCATAGTGAGATGGAGAGGCTGGCCCAGGAGATACAAGAGCTCCATTATCTCCGACAGGACTCGGACCTAGAAGACAGCTCCGATTCCAATTCCAGCGACGAGAGCGAAGACGAGGATGAAATCCAGGATTTGCTGTCACAACTTCTTCAAGACAACCAGGGCTTAGAGGTGAGTTTAGTCCAGAAAATATATGTGTATGCATAAATTACAAGGCAAAAAGGCTCCTTCATTCAAAGCTTTCTTTATCCTGCTGTATGTATTGTATCACTATTTTTGTTATAATTATTAGTATTTGTGCATGCTATATTCGTTCAGGAGTGTATACGATACTCGTACATCCTTTTTTGCTACAATAAATAATAAATGATAAATGAGATCATTTATAAATATAGCGCTTATCTACGGTCATCGCCATGCTCTAAGCGCTTCACAATGCCACATTTATCCCCCGCGAAACATATAATAGATCGGACGAAACATCCAGCCTGTTACTGTTAGGCGCGTATACAATTTTTCGGACAAAGAAAAAGCCAGGGGGACCTTCAAATTTTACATCCGTCTCTGATAGGATGAGAAAAATTGTGTAAAGAGTCTTTCCCAAGGACTCAATGTCAGGACTCGAACCCTGGACCCTTCGATCTCAAGGCGGATACGCTGACCACTAGGCTGCCGACAATGGCAGGTGTAGTTGTAGACTGAGGTTTTCATTGGCCGTACATGATGATAGGTTTGACTTTGACTGAATTGCTTCTCTCTATCTGTTGTTGTCCATCTCAGACTCAGAATGCCGAGATGTGTCAGAAGATCCACGAGGAGCGGATGATTTGCCTCAGCGTCAAACTACAGATACGTCTGCTGCAACAGAAACAGCTGGAAGCGTCTTGTGGCTAGGGGGGTGGTTAGAGGTCAGGGTTGGGAAGGGGAAAAAAAAAGGGGGGGGGGGGGGGGTTTGGAGGAAGGGAAATGATTTCTGCTGGTATGTTAAAGGTGTGGTACAATGATTGATAATTATAATCAAGACTACAGTACAGATCGAAGTAATGAATGAAGTGTTGATGACGATAGACGAAGAGAATAATGAGACTAGGAAGGACGAGGAATTAGACTGGAATTGAATGAGTTGAGGTTCTTTCTATCGATCAGCACTGTTCATTATTATTATGATCTTAATTCTTTTTATGGTTTATCATCATTCATTGTCTGCTCCGTTCTTTATTATTAATTATCTGGAATAATGATGATAATGATACTGATATCGTAGGTTTATCACTGCCATCAGAGTCAATACGTCAGTACCTCTTGTGTTCAAAAGCATCCCAAAAGAAGCTTTTTCTAGTCTGCTGTTGAATACAATAATAGAAGAGTTGACAGAATTTCCAAGACCTTCGTGATTTTATTAGATTTAAAAGAATATCCATTTATCATCAGATGTATCAGAGCTTTTTATATATATATATTTCTTGCCTCAATGTTTACGAGTTTGATAAAGATGAAACCCATTTATGTGCAATTATGTAAGAAGGAAACGGGAAATTGATGATAAACATGGCGGCATTCATTGATATATCCTTTTGGGGTTTTTTGTTGCAAGCTGTGTTTTTTCAAATGTGTTGTCTTTGTATTTGTAGTAGAAACCTTTCAGACTGGCTTGTTCAGTTTGCTTGTAGTGTGATAGTAGTAGGACCAGTTCCATTTGATTTTTTTTGCCATTGATTGTTAGTATGTGTATAACCAATCATTTATTTATTACGGCATCCGTAGCTAAGTGGTTAATACGCTTTCTGCCTTGTTAATTAAACTGGAAGATCCCTGGTTTGATTCCCCGGTGAGACAAGGTCTGACAAGGAATGAATCCTATAAAACACTATGTAATACAAGTATTTGTTGCTTACTGCACTCAGATGTTGTTATTGTTTCTATCCCAGGGGCCTCCGAGTCATGGCTCTTCTGCCGCACTCATATGTAAACTGAAGGGCTGTCTGGCTACTACTATAGGTAGATAAAGGGTCTCGGTGTGATAATGATTGTACAAATAAAGAGCCTAACTAGCTGTATGTATTAGATTAGATTATAAATTGCAATGAATTAGCTTGCGGGAGGATACATGATGTTAAATCTGTGAGCTTATATTGTATGTATGTGTGTACGAACTATAAATTCATCTTGATCTCTCCTTTTTCTTTTAGAATTAGAACTGGCTTTCTTATCTCAGTTGTGTAGGAATGTTCCATTTTCATAATTTAGCCGGTTTATGAATTAATTGTATCTTGTTTCTCCCTCTAGCTTTGTGTACGGTATTGCATGTGATATCTAATGACCACTTTGTTGTTTTCCAATACAAATACCCATGAATATTATTTATATATTGTATGTAATATGAGCTACTACTCCATATTCGTGTTGAACTGTACATTTTATTGTAAATAAAATTGAAAAGTTGTCCCTGGCTTGTTGTTATGTTTTATACGTACTGGTTTGGAAATAAAACCCCGCAAAAAAACAGTTAGGTTTTACAACAGCTGCAAGATTCTGTTATTGTCTAATTACTAATTACTGGTATTACTGGTATAGTAAACATGAAAATAAATTTGATTTGAATTTGTTTTCCAAATAACTTTGCTCCTGCCATGGTTACCAATCAGAAATACATTTTGATCTATGTGATGCTGTTGTAAATGAATTTGTCTTAACTTAACCCTAACCGTACGTCGGGGGTCAAAATGACCCCAGGGCATACTTTTTTTTCTCTCCTATTTTAGGTAGTTAAACGTGTGAATTTTCCTTTGAAACTTCATGTAATCCTCAAACATTCATTTCCTCAAATGGCTTTTGTTTATTGATCACAAAAGATTGAATACTTTATCGACCACAGGTCATAATTTCGCAACATGTCCAAAAACACGACGTACAGTTAGGGTTAACTGGGAACCTATGACTATGAGCAAAATTGTTTGGAAAAGAAAAGACAGATTTAATTTATTTCTGCCCATACTAATACTAACGCACACTTAGTGGGCTGATCACCTGCTTGGCGTAGTTCGTGATCCATAGTGTTTCCCAGACTGAGCATGGAGCTGGGTGCCGACACCGTGAAAGCGGTATTAGGGACAGGACAATAAAATAAAACTACACGTAATATATATACTATATAAACGGCTGACACTGATACAATTTAATTCACATAATATTTTGTACGTAACCATCCAGTGTTCAAAATCATAGTAGTTAGTTGCTGGCTGCACTGACGTCTGTTATTCAGACACCTATCTAGATATATAGATAGTACCTTTAGATAGCCTCGTCTAGTCTATGCTTATGAAATGCATTTAAAAAAGACAGTACCGTAGTATTGGAAATTGAAAGAAAAAAAAACCCACCTAAAACTAAATGACGGGACAAGAATAATATCTAGTAACTAGACGCGTCCAAAGAGATAGATACTAATGTATTATGTAACAGTATCTATCTCTTTGACGCGTCTATAGTTTATTGCTGAAACCAGGTAGCCATATTAGTATTAGTAATACTAATACTAAGTATAAGAGGGCGGTGATGGTTAGACCAGACCACAGAATAAGTGGACAGAAGAGACAAGAGGGCCAAATACGTCATCAAATCGGTCGCCATGTTGGATGATATTATCTATATATAAATATTATGTAGTGGTCGTATGTTTCTGATTAGTCTAGTTCTCATTCGTGCGTTTGTAGTTTACATTCACTCAGACATCGCATTCAATATGGCGTCCGTAGCCCCGAAAAAGAGGCTGATGTCCAGTCTATTCTGATCTTTTTGAATGATAACATTTATATAGCGCATATTCACGGTCATCACCATGCTCACTCTAAGCGCTTCACAATGTACCGCAATTGTCCCTTGCGAAACATGCAGCCTGTAGGTACTGTTAGGCGCGTATACAATTTTTGGGACAAAGACAACGCTAGGGGGACCTCTGAACTTTACATCTGGCTCCGATAGGATGAAGAAAATTGTGTAAAGAGTCTTTCCCAAAGACTCAACGTCGGATCCAGTCAGGATTCGAACCCTGGACCCTTCAATCTCCAGGCGGAAACTGACCACTAGGCTGCCGACGCCACATCTTACTCTATGTATTCTGTGGATCAGATTGGCTGAAGATTTACAGGCATGTATTAATTACGTATTTGGTATCTCACACATGGTACTCCATGCTGTCCTGTGCTGTCTGCCCTCAATTTATACGAGTTCAGATTGGCATTCTAGTCACCCGTGCGATCAGAACTCACAATGTCCCACACTATACATCAGAGGATGTAGACCACAATAGGAGAGTAGCAATTGTTCATCATACTGGTGGATAGTTAGTTGCTGTTTCCTTATTGTGATGTGGTTCTGATGGCAGTGTGATTAGAGGCATGAGAGAGGTATCTAATCTAGACGGACTGAGTTCGAGCCCGCATGGTGACGAAAAAGGGTTTTTTTCTTCTTATTTTCTTCCCTAGGCTTCGTCTTTCAGCCCTGCTCATTCATACTTCCCGATGGAAACGCCTCCCTCTATTAAAAGCTTTGCCATGCAGTATCTCTCTGACTCTGATTCTCTTGTTTACCATAAATCGTTACCATCATAAATGTAAAATTAGATGATGCAAAAAAATAAACGTTTATAATATAAAAGAAAATGCAAAAGAGAAAACAAGTTTGGTTATTATAAATTGCATTTTTATTTACAAAATACAAACAAAAAAAGATTCTGTACAAGATTCTCCTCACCTTATCATGGAACAACGGTAACATCATGGTAACGTATCTAACATACACAACTATAAAATAAACAAAGCACCAGGTACAAAAGATAACATTACCGGTAACATCATATTAACGCATCTAACACATATCAAAAAATATTTTTATCATATTATATATATACCCTCCCGAATGTATTCTAATGACGCAAGGAGCAATACACTGTGGACTCAAATGCTAGTCTATTTTCTCGACAGAGTGGTTGTTATATTTAAAAAAATTACTTTTGTTCCACATATAATATAATATATCTATGATTTGCATAGCGCTTTGAATTGTTACAGAAAAGCTATATTATACAATGTATTTAAGCACCATTATTATCATTATCATTATCTGAACGGATGATTCAGTTACCAGCTACCCATAAAAACCCAGAGCAACTGGGAATAGAATTAGAACCATGGTCGTTTAAGTGGCATGGGAATTCGCTCAATGACCTAATAAAGATAAATGAGAGGATTTATTTGGCCGCCATTATCCACGGTCATCACCATGCTCTAAGCGCTTCAGAATACATTTATCCCTGGTGAAGGACCAACAGATTATAGATCCGGCTCTGATAATATGGGGTAAATGTGGATTAAGTGCATTGCCCAAGGCAGACATGTCGGCCAGCGTTTGGTTTAGTTTCGACACAGTCACCCTTCCAAGTCCTTCCCAGCCCATTATTGCTCGACACACTGTTTTGGTCAGTGTGACTATCAACTCAGCACGGACGCTACGGTACATTCAATGCTTTACACTACACACCACGACCTGCTACACACACCGGCCAGCTTTCACTTTCAGTTCAGTCTCGACGACTCACCCAAATTTCATTGCTGGACGTACTCAGCCACCACACACTCAAGATATTTCATCGTGTTTATTTAGAGGAGGTCGCAATTCCTTAATTATGATGGATATCTTCCCCTCCTCGCTAAAAGAAATCCATTTGTAATAAATCTAGAGGCCTAAACGTTTAGTAAAAACACTCAGCACACGGAAGAAGCGGGTATGAGTTGGTATGTCAAATTTGGGGGGTCCTGAGTGAAGTGACAAAAGAGCCTATCAGCAACTAAGGGTGAAAAGCTACTGTCTTGTCTTATTTATGTAGATCATCAGCATGTGTACTCCTCCAAAAGTCATAGGATTCTTGGTGAAGCTTGGAAAAATCTTCATACGGGATACCATCCACAATACGTCCTTTGAGTAAACCCTGGGAACAAATTTTTTTTAAAATTAATTATGGCTCACATTCAATTAACGACCAAGCAAAAATAGTTTTTACTATACAGTTGACTACGGATATAATGAACTCGGATAAAATGATGTTCACGATAACGATCTTTTTGGGAAGAACCAGAAGCATTTATTAATTGTCTATATAAAATTAAAACGGATAGGTATGTAGTTTAATGCCGTTTTAAACACATCTTAAAGGTCCAATCAAAGGTGATAAGAATTGAACCCGCACCCAATCAAAGTCAAGTGATAGAAATTCGCCCTTGCCGATATTCCTACTGTGTTGATAAGTATTGACATTAGACACGCATTTTGCCATGCACAACTATCTCGGTGTGGTTTTGAAGTACCGGTACTTGAACTGAAGCAGTGCTTTTGGAATATGTGTGGGTTAATGATGATGAATTTTCGCTTACCTTATATCATATCAAGTTTATATTTAAACATACCTAATGATGGAATAAGTGTGATAAAAAAGTATATTTTGGACGTGACAGTCTAGGTTTTTATTGTTCTTAGACTACTAACCTTGTTTATTTTAAGAGAGCAGCAAAACTTTTTCGCATCCAAGGCTTGAAGGACAGCCACCCCCCCTCTGTATGCCCCATTCACAATCAGCACTTGTTTGCCTTCAGAAAGAGAGAGAGAAAGGGGGGGGGGGGGGGGGGCGCTTTAAGATGAAATCAGCTTTATTCGTTTATGGCTGATCCACAAGATTTATTATAAAAATAATCATTATCTAATACAGGGAAATCCTGTTTCATTTATAGATAAATAAAAAACGAGACATGTAAGTTCTTTCTAAATCAATTTACCTTTCATAGCTTTCAGTGTACGGACCATGTAAGACATCAGACACATGCAGCCTGTTAGATGCGTAGACAACTTTTCAAACAAAGACAATGCCAGGGGGACCTCTAAATTTTACATCCGTCTCTGATAGGATGAGGAAAATTGTGTAAATAGTCTTCCCCAAGGACTCAACGTCGGACCTAGTCAGAATTAAAACCCTGGACCCTTCGATCTTTATATGCCGTTTTGATTATTGGCTTCCCTGCCTGGAACGAATTATAGCCGAGAACTGAGTAGTAGTAATAGTAGTCGTAATGACGGCGATGATTAGATTATGATTATTATAATAATGACCACAATAATAACGACATAACCAAACACCTCACCAATGCCAGGTATAACAGTTTCCACATGTGTCTGGTCTACTTTCAGCCGGTCTCCAGATTCCAACATGGTGATGACCGCCGCATAACAATCCTGGGGTTGCATCATCTAGGGATGGAAAGAGAAGGATTTGAAATTAAACTTCCCAGAGCTGGCAATGCCTAGACCAGCTGATTAGATCATAATAAACAAATTTAAAAAAGAGTAAATAGATAAATAAATATAAGTAAAAATCTGTGTGAGTAGATTTTAAAGGAGAGGCAAAAAAGAAAAGTGTTATTCAACAGCAAAGAGTTTTACAATACAATCAATATCAATTGTACAGTAATTTACACTTTTCTATTTGGTCAAATTTTTCTCCCCGCCTAAAATGATATGTAGAGCCTGTGGCGTGATGTAGTGCTTTGGTGCAAAAAAAAAAAAGCAGCATTTTTTAGTTACAGTGGAAGTCGGATTCAACGAGGTCGTCGGGACTGAAGACATGATCTCGTTGTATGCGACCTTTCGTTATACGTGACGTCAGGTATAACGAAAAGTCGCATACAGGGATTTCAACTGGCCTCGTTGTAGCTGACTTCTCGTTGAATCCGGCGCCCACTGTATACGTTTAGAGAACGACACTGACAATATGCTGTTGAACATAGAGTTTTTGTTTTCATCTAGCGCTGTATGGACTACACTGAAATCATTTATTATTTTAATTTGAATAGAATGATTATGTCTACTTTTGGTCATAACATACTATACAAAAAGTAAAACAATAAAATAAATTAAAAAAGGGTTAAAGACTTGCAGGCTTCAATAATACCAATTTATCTCTATGGATGATACTCTATTTCACCCAAAAAGGGGTGAGTTTTGTGACCGGATTTTGCTGTGTGAGTTTAGGTCTAGCTAAAACTAAAGGTAATCTATAATAAGAAAAGGGACCTACCCTTTAATTTGACCTTTCTCTGTGAATAAGGAACAATTTTTGGATTACTCACCCGTACATAAGCCTTTTTCTTGTAATATTTATCCCCAAGGCGTTTATGGATGACTTTGACCACAATGCCAGGGGTTAGCCAGTAGTCTTTGCGATTCTGTTTCTCCTTTTTCTTTTCTTCAGCCTGTTCAAGTGAGGACAAAGAGTAAAAAAAAGAGTTTAGCTTTGCTATCCTTTGCCTTAAACCAGTACCGTTTTTATAGTGTTCGCACCCAGCTCAAAGATGAAAATAATTCATTAATTTTCAAAAATGAATATATACCCATTCTTCCTAAATTTCTGGGATGGAATTTACCTCCTAATGTGATTTGTCATAAAAATATTGAAAAGAAAAAGTAAAAGTGGTCAATATCATCAGTGAAAGAAATAATACATGATAGAGTGACTATAACAATTTCAGAAAGAGAAAATTTGTTTTCCTGTGTCTCAATTTGGCTATAAACAAACAATACAATTCAAATCAATTTTGTTACATCGAATTGTGGTTATGTGCGTTTTAGTTTTAGCTACACCCGTTCTGAAGTGTTCGTAAACCAACAAAACACACCTCCATTATTTCACCCAGAGCTGACTTGTGTTTCCTTTTCTCAGCTCTCGAACTCGAAGCAGGCGATGATTTTGACTTTTCCTTTTCCTCTGTTTTGTCGGAAGATGAGGGTTTTGACGGCAATCTGGTAAGATTTAAAAAATGAGATAATCCTATTACAGAGATAGACAAATTGGTCATACAGAGTGCCCCTCGGAAATAACGGGCGAGGAACTTCAAAATTCACGTTTTTATTTACTATCAAATAAAATAATACTAAAAACACCTCAGATTTAACAAGATACAAAATAGGCAACCTCAACTCAGTTATAGCGAAAGAAGAAGGAATGAATACCTACAGTTTGAAGTTTAACATTCTTTCAACAAAATCTTTGCTGCACTGTAGTAATGGATAGCATTAGTAGTAGTAGTTTGATGGTAGTTTTAAAATTTCAACAACTTACACCGGATTTTTCATGGTGATGAGATCGGGTTTTTTGGTTGCTCCCAAGCTGAACGTAATTTTCTCTTCTTCATCCTCGCGGTTAAACTCTGTGTATTCGGCAGTGTCTTTGACTGCTCCCCCTGCCCGTCGGATCTGTTTATCAATGAATTTCATCGTGCGATCCTCGTCATCCACGTCCATTTTCTCCTTGGCCTTGACGGCTTCCTGTCGTCTGATCGTCTCTGGATCCCTGTCAATGTATGTGACATACCAACCCTTTTCCGTGTCGTCCACTATACATAATCCTAGAAAAAAACACAAAAACACAAGACATTTTCAACGGAAAAACAGAACATTTTAATAATGACAACCTAATTCTCAGCATATTTCTAAAAAGTGATGGATTACATAATATAGTAGAATAACATTTGTTAGGATTGTCCCAAAACATTGTTTATCTGTTTTAAAATCTAAATCATGTAAATAATTCTTTTCAATCGACAGAGATTTTATCAAGAAAAAAAAGAACATGATCCAAAATGTGATTTGTAATAGAAAAAGTCTTAATCACAAAATCTAACATCAAATGAAAAATATCAAATCACTACCACTTTCTTTTCCATATAATTTGATAACCAACAAACAGTTTCAACCCATAAAAGTTCACTCCGTCACCAAACTGAACTACTGCATTTCTTTTATAAGAATCATTTAAGATAAAACTCACCTTCTTTCCCTAGATGTTTGACAAAGTCAGTGAGAGTCTCCCACTCAGTCGCATTCATATGGACATGTTCCTTGAAGGCGATATACTCCTGGTACACAATGTTGCCATTGACTCGTTTCGTACCAAAACGTCTCTTTAGAAGTTCCAAGTAGCCTTCCTCAAATTCCCTAAATGAACACGGAAATAATTTATTTAGAAGTTGAGATAGCAATCACAAAATATAATAGAGGGGGAAACAAAATCAATATAAATTGAGTTAAAATTGAGTTAAAAATAT
Organism: Dendronotus rufus; assembly: GCA_032358575.1. NCBI lineage: Eukaryota > Metazoa > Mollusca > Gastropoda > Nudibranchia > Dendronotidae > Dendronotus > Dendronotus rufus. Next base: position 11,807 of record JAULCB010237888.1, read on the forward strand.
TACTAACTGACATTGAAACTAGAAATGTGACACCAACCTATTACATCACCCAATGAATCATTAATATTTCACTATAAAGCTAGTGTGATATGAAATTAATAGTAAATGCATACTTGGAGAAGGAGTCTAGAATTTTGTTTGGGTTTTCTGCGAACAGCAACAACTGCCTTTGGTGAGATTCTGAACTCATGTGACACTTGAAGCCATTCTGAAAATTAGAAAGAGAGTGAGAAACCATAAAGACAAAGAAAGTCACACAAAGTAACACAATCTCGGCCCTAATGAACAGATATAAAAACAATATCACATAGGCCTACATGTTAAACATTCAATTTAAATACCTTTACGTTAGGAGATTGCAGAAGAGTTATACGTTTAGGGAACGACACTGACGATTTATATCATTTGGTAAATAAAACTGCAAAATGGATAATAAAAAGAATTTAATCCATCGGAATAGTAATTTATTTAAAAACAAAAATTGAATGTTACTTGATAAGACAATATTCTTGTATGACTACCTATGAAATTTACCTCATCTCTGCACTGTTTTTGACACATCTGACAATACCATCGTAGCTTTTGAAGTCCCTTCGATTTTATACGATTTCCAATAGCCTTTGGGGACAAGAACCCAGGTTTTTCCTTGCCCATTGTGTTCTGGTTTCTGTTTGCAAAACAAGGGAAAAAGGGAAATAAGAAATTCTTATAAGACAATTTTAGAACAATTCAATAATGTATTATAAAAGCAAGAAAGTGTATTAAAAGTGTCCTTTGTGTCGCTTTTATAGTTGTGTTTCAAAATGATATGTGAGATGTGCTTGAAGCTTGAAGCTTGTCACGCGGAGTAGTTTCCCCATCAAAACAAAGGTGAAAACAAGACGACATTATTTAAAGGAGGCGTCATTCAAAACGCAGAGCGGCGTGCCAAATAATCCAGAGTTATTCGACACGCCGAGCGGCGTGCTAGATATTTTGGATTTATTCGGCAAACCGAGCGGTGTGATAAATATATCGGAGATATTCCACACGCCCAGGGGAGATGGATGGATGGATAAACATAATTAACAATTCGGAGTGTTATTCGGTACACCGACGGTGTGCCCAATAATTCAGAATTATTCGACACACCGAGCGCGCATGCGCAGT
>JAULCB010237999.1:0-12950 GCA_032358575.1 Dendronotus rufus
CACTAGACCAGATATTGGTAGGAATTTTGCCCGGGCAGCGGCCTTACGGCCTGCTCTTTTCGATTTCCAACTGCCAATGGTTCTTTAACGTGCACAACGTGTATACGGGACCTCCGATTTTTATCGTCCATCTCCGATAGGACTAGGTGTTCGATCCCACACTACCTTAGGATGAGGTGGATCTGGATACCGTACGTACACTGCAGATTCTAATAAAAGCGTAAAGCAGCGGTCTTTTTCTAGATAGGCCACGTCTCTAATAGAGATATAAATATAAAGGCCCAATGCGATGAATAATGCTGTCTCTCGCTCAGCGCAACTACACCGATGCTACCATACTATTACACAACTAGATGCATCTATACCATAGAGAAAGGATTATCCTTACTCTATGATCTATACTAACTGTTCTGTCCCGTGAAGATTATCTTTACAAACATATTGTACTGTATATATGTTTCTTCTTGGTAAACATTTTACTGTAATTGCAATTTACTGTAAGCAAGTAGAATTCGAACATTTAGTTGCTACACATTGGATATTATAATTTCACATGTGGATTAAATTATTTTCATTGAATAAATTCATTATGAATATTATGACTGTCTAGTCATTTTCAGAAGCTTTTCTATTTTCACCTCAACTTAGTTTCAATTTATAGCACAGCTTCTTGCAGCCGTTGTTTATTCTAAACAATTTTGACAATATTATAGAAAAGGGAGAAACGACCATAATTTCAGCAATTTTGCGAGTGCAAACTAATGCGTCTTGATTTTGGAGCTCTTTTCTATTATTTTACATTCCATAGTAACCACAGCAACTTATAAACATTCGAGGGAACGTGATTGGCTTAGCGGCGTCCGCACCATTGTTTATGCGGAAGTTGTCATCGTTCAAGGAATTTATTATTCTTCAATCCATCAAGAACAACATACAACAATCAAAGCTCATGTAGAATATGAAAAACTTTATCCGAAACGAAGTGCTGAAAGAAATTGAAGAATAGTGCACACTTCTTTCGAAGCTGGTTTGGTATTATTTAGAATCGTGAACATTCAAAACATCAAACTAAACTCTCACACCACTGAAACAGAGGAAATATCACCTCACATTTTGCATTCTAATCCCTAAAATGGATGATTTTGATTATGATGAGGATGGCATCCCAGTTGTAAATGTCTCTATAGATAAATCTTCACGGGGTGATTCCAAGAGAACAAAAAGAAAGCCATCTTCTGCATTCATAGCTGATAACGATGAGTCAACAGTAGAAAGTAATGAGGAGCCGGAGCCTAAGCCTACAGTCCCAGGTTATCATTTAAGATGTGAAGACTCCAAAGCAGTATTTACTATTGAGGGATCTGGTTATGATGTGACACTATCAGAGAAAAGAGAAAAGATCTTGTTGGCACCCATGAACGCAGGTGGAGGTATGATCATATATTGTGATATATGGAAATATAATTGTTTTCACTAAGTAGTGTTAGCATTCTAAATTTATTTTTTGTTCTAAATAAAGTGGTTTATTGATTCTCATTTCACAATCGATTAAGTGACAGTATAATTCAATATAATCTTACACCAAAAGGTTTTTGTTTTGTTTTGTTATCCATTGCCTTTTACCGCGTTAGCAGTGTCGGCACCCAGCTCCATGCGAAGTCTTAAATGGTGAATGAGGTAGATGTCCCAATAACCACCTTTGACAAAACACAGAGCCGGGAAATACTACGGCAAGCAGGTGATCAGCCCACTGTGCCTGTCCTTGAATGGTGCTATGAGCAATACACTGGACGCATTACTCAGCTGCTAACCAAACAACATTTTATGTCGCCTACTTTGTGCCTCTCATTTAGATATAAAAATGAGAGAATCTACACTGCAGGCTGGCACCAAAAGGTACAAATGGTAAATTGATCAAGAGAGAAAGAAAGAAAGTAATTTGATATGACAATAATTGTAAATGGATATCAAATGTCAAAAGATGAAAATTCATCACAATGTCCATTTTGATATAATTTTGATTCCCTTTGTATAATTTCCAGTTCAAAGAAAAAAATCTGCAAAAAAACGTGCCAGCTTTTTCAAGGGCAGAAGACCATCTATAACCGACGAAGCAAATTCTGAAGGCATACGTATATCTGATTTGATTGGTGCTGTGGTTAAGAGAAGACCAAAGCCAGGGAATCAAGAGCATGAAGGTGTTTGTCTTGGATTACTTTTATATTCAATGGAACAAAAAGATGAAAATACTTTGAGAGAAAGGACAATTTTCATGGAGCATCCAAGTGATGAGTTATGTGCATCATGGCAAAACCGCATCATGAATTTTATCAAAAGTAAGTAAGGTTCATAATTAATATAAGTTTTTTTTGTTTTTTCATTTTTAGATGACAAGGGAGGGGGGTGGGGTTATAATGATATATTGAAATATATGAATCAATGATGAAGATATTTTGTTTTCGTTTATTCGTGTTTCACAAGTTTTTGTTCCTTTTATATCATTCAAGTTTTAAATAATAAAAATGTCAATACTTTTTTCTTTTTACTTTCTTCTCTTTACTTATGCAGTACGCCATAACAGACCCAGATCCATGAAGTTATTTCTACAGCCATTTGCTGGAAATAAGACTGGTAGAAATATTTATTCACGAATAGTTCATCCAATTTTCAAGGCTGCAGACCTTAGTGTTGATATTGTAGGTAAGATTGTTTTCAACAGGATGATAAAGTCTTGATTGCTACTATTTCTTTGATCATCACTACAGTGGGCGCTGGATTCAACGAGGTGGCATTCAACGAGAAGTCGGCTACAACGAGGCCAGTTGAAATCCCTGTATGCGACCTTTCGTTATACCCGGCGTCACGTATAACGAAAGGTCGCATACAACGAGATTATGTCGTCAGTCCCGACAACCTCGTTGAAGCCGACTTCCACTGTTTTTATTTAGGAAGTAGTGAATCTTAATCAGGGCTTTTTTATACATTTTATAAGAGCCGAAATGAACTTTAGTGGACAATTTGTTTATTCAAGAGCCTTATTCTGCCTTCAATATCATAATTTCAAGAGAAAATCATAAACTTTAATATTAACTTTTTGGCTCTTTTTTTTCCCATCAGTTTCAACTCACAACATCCTTCACTTAATGTACCCTTTTTTTAAATGTACTCAAAAGTTGTGATAAAATACAATTGGAACATGAATATAGATTGAATTTTCTATTCCTAAATGTTAACTCCCTCTTAGCCCTATGAGCAATGTAATTGTTATTACTTGATTGATTATGCTTTTGGGTTTTGTTATATGATGAAAATACTAATCACTGCTTTTTTTTACTTTATGCACCTATTCTTTTTGTTTGTAACAACTAGAAATTCCTCACAATGAATTCATCAAGCAAGAAATGATACACTTGAACCTTGATGATTACGACTGGTGAGTTTTTGTTTATTTAACAAGAAACGAAAGTGGCAATTTTCAGTTTTCAAAGTTTCACAACAAAATGATCATGATGATGTTAGTATTGAGGGCTCTAGTTATCATTTTTTAAGGGGAGTATTACACTCTAGAGACACTTTTCTTTGAAAATAACCATACACCTCTCTTTTGTAAATTGTTATGATTCCTAGACATTACTATGAAGATTCAGTGTTAAGTTTTTAGCTATAACTATAAGAGGACATTTGACGCGACCAGTATCATTTTAGGGGTAACACCGTTTTTCATAATATTTTGTGCAAGCTGTAATGCAAATAATAATTAAGATACAGATTGGACATTTGCACAGAGTTCTGATATCATCATAACAGTCTACAATCCTGACACAAATGTTTTGGATAACCCAAATAATTTTTGAAATATGCCCTCCTTCATCTCATGTCCTCTTTTTGATCAGGAAAATTGCCAAATCGTCATCATTAATGGTTACAAATGACTACCACCTCTGAAGGAATGGGAGAATCCAAGAATCCTTGGTACAGATTGCATACACATATTATATTGGCAACACTCATGGAAAATTTCAGACAATTCCTGTCTAAATAAAGTTAGGGCTGACAGACAAATGCCTACCCCTTATAAATTGCGTAATTGAGAAAAACGCAAAGAAAAACTAAAGCGGTACAACTTCCAAAAAGGATGAGTTACTTCAAAGCCGTTTTTTGCACATTTTCACCTCTTTTTATGCTCTGAGACCACTGGAAATTGATTCCTCATATATTTTTCCTAAAGAATCTGTCAAAAACTGAAATTCAATAAATATTTTTACAACACAGTGACTGCCTTAAATGTCATTCATTTTGAAAGATTATCATGTGAAATCATCTTCTAAATTTTGATCAAGTGAAATGGCAAATGTAACTTTATTCCATCCAGTATTGCTTGTATGGGTGGAGATGGTACTGTTTCCCAAATAGTGGATGCTCTGATGAATAAGATTCAAAAAGAAGCTGAAGTGAATATGAAGCTTGGATCCCAACCGGTTGCATCAAAGATTCCTGTGGGAGTCATTCCAACTGGTCAGTGTGCAACTGCTTATCATTTCACTGAATTGGAACAATAATGAATTTTTGAAAAATAGATAGTATAGATAAAATAAAATAAAATTTGCCTTTATTGTCCCAAAGGGCTCATTGTCATTTTGGGTTCTATTCCAAAATAAGACCGGAATAACCCGCAGAGCAGCGCCGCAAGATAGGCAATAGGAGTTAAGTTTCTTCCTCAAGGAAAAATACGAAGTGCCGAAGTGGGACTCCAACTCGGGTTATTCGGGTCCCAGTGCAATGCCTTAATCACTCAGCCACATCGCCTCCAAGGGTACTAAGTAGATATATTATACATAATATAGCTACAGATCACTAACATGATATAGGAGGATGGCCATAATGATTACATTGCCATTACACATTTTTCATTGATTAAGAAAGATAGATGTGCATGCTTCAGCTTGTCATAAGAAGATATGGTTCGGAAAATGAGGACACTTTTTTTCTTCTTTTTTTAAGTACTAAATGCTTTGACAGTTTAAAGGATAGTTATAAACAACAAGCATAATGATGAGGGGTGGTTCCCTCAGATTCAGCATCATTAATAGCTTTTAATTTAACAATTGCAGACCTTTCGGCTCATTCATCAGAGTCAGAGATTCCTTAGACATGAAGTATTAAAGATTCCTAATTGTAGCTCTATAAATCAAAATTATTTTTCATGTACTTTAGTTGTTCTTTTCCAATTTTGCTCAGTAAAATAGATACAGCTATGTTCCATCAAAATGTGGTTTAAGAAATTCAAACCAATGACTGAATCAAAGGGGAGAAAAAAAATATGTTATCGTATTTTCCCATTTTTAGGAAGGACAAACAACATTGCTCAGTCAGTAATGGGAGTGGCTGACCCAGTGACGGCAACCTTCCATATCATCCTTGGTGAGTAGACAGAGAAAACCAAGGCTTAAGTTAGCTGTTGCTAAGGTTATACAATATTGTGTTTTTTTAGTTTTATTAATCTAGTTTCATCTTAATGAATTCTACATTTTCAACATTAATCCACTACTCTTCTCGTTCTATTTTAAACATTTTTTTCATTTCTAATTAGAAGCATTCTTTAAAATGTTGACAAAATATCATTTCAGTCAGTTAATTTTTTTCTTCTTAAATTTTGCTTTATATTTTGCAGGCAATTTTCACCCCATGGATATTTGTTCCGTGCACACTCCAGAAAAATTGCTAAAATGGGGTTTTAATTCCCAGTATGGATTTGCCGGCCAGGTACTCAATTTCATGAAGCGATACAAATCACTCGGATCAAAACGAGTGGATGCAGCATTTGTCAAAGCTCTGACTAAATCAAAACTGAGGTAGGTATACTACTCTTTTAAACATCCAATGTGTTTGAGAAATCAAGCCATTTTATCCAAGCAACTATAATTTTGAAGTTGCAGAAAAAGTTAAAAGTTTGGCTGGGCTCTGTATTAGTCATTGCACACCTAATAGACTGCATGTTTTGCTGTCTTCCTGGGATAAATGTGGTATTGTGAAGCACTTAAAGCATGGTGAAGATTGTGATTTAGTGCTATATAAATTCTGTCACTTTATTTGATTTGATATTTTTATCTACATTACTATGAAATGCGTTACAGATTACTTTCATATTCGTCAAGGATTTAGATTTAGGCCAAAAGTGAATTATTACATAGTCATATTCCTTATTCATCCCCTCATATTATATTGGCCATGTCATTGAAATGTGCTAGTAAATAAACCCACTACACTGTGCCAATGTTCAGACATATACCAACAGATATAAGTAAACTAGAACGTTTTTTTCTGTTTATCTCAAAAGTAGGAAAAGTGACTTAGGCCAAATGGCTAGCCCCTTGACGATATGAGAGAATTACTTAGCAATGATCCCACTCCTTTTTTTTCTTTTTTACAATAAAGATCTATATAACTCTTGTTGAACTTTGTCCTTAAAAAGTACACTCTTATTATATTTCTATCATGCTTTATCAGAATTTTTCTTTGAATGTCTTTTTACAGAGCATATGAATGTGATATAGAGTACATTCCTGCTGAAAAGTCAAGTGGGTCAAAAAATGAACCTTGTAGGACTGGGTAAGTATTAAGTCTTACAATCATGCTATAATGATGTTTCTTTTCATTATTATTCATATTCCACAGTAGGTACAATGCAGTTGAAAAAGCATATCTATAGATATAAACAATGATTAAGTTATAATTTTAAAACCTTTCTACTCTGTGGTGTTCTAAAAATTGGGAGGGTATTGTTTTTCTAAATACATTATTCGCCTACATCTCTACACAGATGTTCCATTTGCAAGTTCAGTGTCAACATCGTCGATGAACCAGCAGATAAAGTGTGTGATCTTGTCGAAGAGTTTGACCCTCTCAATCAATCCCTCACCAGCAATGGGAGTTCAATAATAGGTAGGTACTCATAGCTTATATCATATTCTTTATATAATGGTATTTTCTATTCCATTCCTCATGTTTTGATGTTCCTCATTACTAGTGTAGCTTCTAAGTGAATCAAATTAAGAATGAAAACATTTCAATGATCAAAATGTTTGCCGCTCCACTTATCTTTCATGAATTACCATTTAAATCATAATTGTGTTTTCTTCAAGAGTTTTAAACCAGACCTAATCATAGTTTATTTTGTTTAAGGGACAGAACATTTTTGGCTGAAACTATTCTTTAGTTATTTCATTAGAATTTGTTTTGGCATCATTTATCCCTTCCAGGCCAATTTATTCAGATACCATATTTTTCAGTAAAGCTAGCCTGTCACGTTACTGACAAGATCTTTCTGCCTATAACAGAGTATTCATTCACACCTGGTTAAAGAGAGGGATCATTGTTTAAAAAGACTTAACCCGCCATGACTTCTGCTTTGTTCATACTTGTTCAAATTTTCTCCATTCATATTTCAATTTTCAGACCTTGCTCAAGAGAGTCCTTGGTGTACCCTAAAGGGCAAATATATGAATGTGGGTCTTTTTGCTATATCTGGCACATGTGACATTGCACCCCAAGGTCTCAGCAAGTTTACACACTTGAATGATGGAACAGCCGAACTTATTTTAGTGAAAGAAATTGAGAAAAAAGAATTTGTAAGACATTTAAAAAGACACGGCAATTCCAAGAATCAGGTAGATATGGTATTCTTTTTCTGCATTATTTTTAACATCTTTTGATATATTGTTATACAATGATTTTTTTTGTTTGCAAAGTTTGATCCAGTTTTGAAATTGTAGAACAAAATGAGACAAAGTAAGAATTTTTATTTCCTTTTTGTTGTAACATTATATTTTTTAGAAACTTTTCACTTTTTTGAAATGAAAGGTGAGCCTTGGTATTCAACACACCTCCTCTTAAAATTAGATTTAAACCCCCTGCCCCAGCCTGAATTTTAATATGTAATAAATCAGGTAATGCACTTTTTTTTCAGTTTGAATTTCCATTCATTGACGTTATCAAAGTCAGAGAGTTCCGGTTGAGACCACGCTTCCCTACTGGCTGGAACTACAAAGATCATGATTTCAATGAAATTAAACATCAGGTATGATGATAACGATGATGATGGTGATGACAATAGATTTATTTTTCTTTATTGTGTGGTATTCTCAAAACAAAATAAGAAAGGGAAATTTATTTCACCAGATTTTCAGATTTTCAGATTTTGTTTATTGTAGGCCTTTCGGCCAATTCAAACAAGTACAAATCAATATAATCAATTAATACACATACATATATAGAATAGATGAAAAGCAACAATAGCAACGATAATAGTAAAGACAATAAAACATACAGCCAAATTAATATCACCACAAAATGTACAAATCAACACAGTATTTCAATGTGTAGTCCCAAAGTAAGGATGCGTATATGATTTCAAAATGAATATACAAAGTAAATATGATATCATGCTGAAAGATCAATTGTTTTCTTTTCATCTTTTCCAATGTTATTAATTTTGCATCCATTCATTGGCAGATGGAACGTGAAGGATCAAAATTACAATCTGGTAAATCATTAGAAGTCATAGCAGATCTAGACAGTGATGAGGATGAGTTTACCTCCCCTAGCATGGAAAACCTAGATCTCTCAGATGATGATTCTGAAGGAAAAGATGGAAATCTGGTTGGTACTGTTTATTCATCTATCTTACTAAATAGTTGAATTTGATTATCAGCGGTGTAATATCTTAGACTCTAGTACATTTTACCAAATTTAACGGGAAGCAAATAAATAGATTATGCATTAACTGGTTACAAATCCAAGGCTATTCATTGTGGATTACGATACTAAGTCGAAATACACTTAGACGGTTAGAGAATTACAAAGTTAGACAGTGACACTTTCAAATTTGTGTTTGGGTTGAAGTATTTGCTTAGAGAATGTTAATCTAGAATGATTTTTCCTTGTCCAAAGTGATCTAATTTTGTTTTGCTTTAGGTAGGGCCTACATGTTTAAATTTGTGTAGCTTAATCTTATGATGACCAAAGTATTTGGTCCACTAAAAATGATTATATAAAGATAATTATAAAAAAAGAAAAGACAAAATTTGATAAATTTGATTGTTTTGTTTAACATTGATAACAATGTGCCATCTATTCATTACACTGTTTCTCATGCATTTGCTTATAGCCTAAAGATGAACAGCCAAGACTTGTAGGACCACAATATAGGAAAACTTTTACTGAGTTGGAGATTGCAAGAAGGAACAAAATTGCTCGAAAAAAGGAAGAGAAGCAAAAGGCCAAAGAAGAATCCAAAATGCTGTCAATTTGGAACATTGACAACCAGATTGAGAATACACGAGAACTCGATTTCAAGTAAGAATCTTTTTTAGTTGAATCCTTTCCAACTTTCACTAAGGTCATTGTTTCATTTCTAACAACTTGCCACCTTGTTATCAACTTACTTCAAACAAATTCAGCTGATATGAAGTGTTTGTTTTGTATCCAATGTCTTATACAATCCCTACACAATTTAGCCAATAAACGTTTGTACCTACCTACATTAACTGTTACTAATGCATGTTTTTCAACAGACATTCAATTCTGCAATTCTGTGGAACAATAGAGAATGACAAATTTCTTGTATGTTTATCTTCTTCAAATGAAGTACAACAACGTTGCATACATTATATAAGTAATAAGAATTAATAACAACTATACTATTAGCTAATCTAAGTGTCAATCTAAAAAGTTGACTTGAAAAAACTTAATTACGATGGATGCCAAATTTGTTAATGATGTTTTTGAAATTAAATATTAATTTCTTTTTCATTTTTCTTTTTGAATTCATTTGTAACAGAGTCTACAATGGATTGATTAAAATCAACGGACTTGGTATTTCCCCCCACACTGAATATGATGATGTCAGACTTAGTTGCCTGCCAGGATGAAATATCCAGTTTTTACAAAAGCTATTTATTCGTGTAAATGTGTTCCTCACTGTATAATTGTAAACCAATGATTCCAACCTGCACTGTTTCTTTTAAAAGTTTATATTATCATATTTATCTTTGCTTCAGAACATATCTTTCATGGTGCTCGACTACACAATATTTTACCCACCACAAATCATGATGAGACAATACTATTTTAGATTTCCACTGGTGAAGTATGCACTTGTATAAAACCAAAGTAATGATTTTTGTCAAATGTATGGAATCTACGTTTGAGATACAGGTTATTGCCTAAAGGTAGTTAGGACAAAGAATTTGATTTGTGCAAAAATGATACAACTTAGAGGCATGTTGTTTTCTGCAAAATGAGCATTATATCCATACATTTTTTAAATAGTTATTATGATTCTCAATGTCTTTGTTGTAGAATACACCATTTGGAACCAATCATTTTGTGAAAATATATTAGTAATCTCAAACACTAAATTAGTCACAAAATAAGATGATTTTTATCTTGGATCAATGTCACATATCATGATGATACCATTAGTCATAAAATACATCATGGATTGGCTTGATTTTATCATTGCAGCCCTAAGTAAGCTGATTATCAAGATAACTACTGAACAACAGATCACATTTTACTTTTAATTATATGAATTGTTTTCACTGAACAAAACCAAACAAAATCAGCTTGTGTTCACAGCTGGGAGGTCTTCCTACAACTACAACTACAGCTGTCATGCATTTTAATGCACTACTAATAGAATTTCAAATTTTGAGGACACAACCTTTATTTACTTTTTAGATTGGTAACTAATTCCAATTTTGTACAATTAAAGTTTGTAACCCTGACGACCCTGATGAAAAACCCTGTATCATTATTCACGGTCAAGGTACTAGTGAAATGATCAGTCATTATGTAGTTTTGCTCATCCATCTGATAGTATACTATGAATATAATTTAGAGTTAAATGAAAACATTTAGAAACACCTTTCAGATAAATACTATAGTCAAAGGAACTTTTTGGATTACCTCTTCTGGAGTATTATATTTCTAAATTTGCAACTTGAAATCAGAAGTCAATTATTTTGACTTGTCAAACATATTTTTGAAAATTGTATATTTTTTGGATGTCACTTTGTTATCTGTTGTATATAAAATATCCTTGTGTTCATAAATCATGTTGATAATTGATATTATGATATTGAGTATTTGAAAGTTAATCAATCCCACAATGTGAATCAATATGAATTGATTAAAAACAATAGGTATTATAATGCTGAATTGAGAGTAAGAATAAATGCTTACATGTTTGTATTCGATGAAGGACCAATAATTGATCTACCATTGATGTAAATTAATGCATTTACAATAGTTGTAAGAAATATGAATCTCAATCTCAAACATTTGAGTTTATATAATTTTGCCGGGATGGGTAAATTTATATGCAAAATGATAAATCATAAAGATTGCTGGATATGCATTCCATTTCTTTTTTTCCCCTCATGAAAAAATCCAACAAGGATTTATCTTTACATATATGGTGATCTTGTGGCAGTTGGAGTGGGCAAAGTCAAGGAGTGCAAAAGAGAAAATGAATTGAAAGAAAAACATTTTCTTGCAATGATTTTCAGTAATGTATATTTTTGATTATGCTATACTACAAACATTTTGGTATGCAAAATGTGTCTCTTTTCACAATTCTTTAGTTGTAGATCTAACTTACTACTTGATGCACTTCTGTTGAATGGTCATCCAACTTTTTGACCCTGACTGCTTTGTAGATTTCCGTTGTAATTTATTTCCACTGTTTTCTGCTATGTGTCGTAGTTCATTGTTGAAGTCTGAGGTAGTCTCAAGCTTTAAGTTTAAAGAGAGCTGTAATTAGCTTTAGGTCTTTTCTTAGTGTTGACACAATAGATATCTTTGATTTGGCCTGTCTTTACGTTTTGTCTTTTCTGGATTAAAATCAAAATATACAAACATTGCTTTGTTCACTGAAGTGTTCCTGTCCTGCCTCAGAATATGTTCAAAGAATCTCTATCTAACATAGCAAGCGATAGTGGTGACTCGTTGGATTTCTTGTATAGCAGTATTAGATTTTTGGTGGATATCAAATATTTAGGACTATTCGGAGTTATTTGCGATGGAACGTGTCTAGTTTTCGTTTCTCTTGCCTGTAGGGCCCAAGCCATAGAGTTGTAAAGGAGTACAAATTTAACCATGGCTCTATACAGATTTATTCTGATGTTTTGTTCGATCTTATAACTTTTCAGCCAGACTGATGTTAATTTATGGAGAGCTGCTTTTGCAAGCTGATTTCTTCTACTGACATCCTTCCTTGCCATCTAATGTCTGTAAATATCAAAATACTTATGCAATTGTTTTTGTATCATTGTTCACTCAGCATTCAATCTTCAGTATTAGTGGTATAGTATAGTAACTATTGCTACTACTTATCAATTCACATAGGTACACACTACCATACTGAGTAAAACCAAACCATATACATCAATGCATACCAGTACAAATTTAATCAAAAAGATGTGATTAGTATTAGTATTAGTAGCAAGTAGATGATACTCTTGCATAGTAGTAGTAGTAATTGATCATTAATCAGAATTTTCATAGACATTTTTTTTCTTCTCTAAAACAGAAAACATATTTCATTTTGTATTTCACAATCTCAGATTGCACTTAAAATTGAACAAGAATTAAAGAAAGATATAGATATACCTCACAACAAAATCAAATTCAAAGCATTTTCCATTTCAATTACATTATGCATTATACTTTCTACTACACCTTTTCATGTTTCTGACCGAAAATTTATACAATTCTTTTGTAAATGTTATTTTCTTCCAACAGTATGTAAATATTTTATTTGAGTTTGAGTCTCTAATGAACTCTTTTTACAAGTTCTTTTAATCTTTCTCGAGATTTCTCAATTCATCACATGAATGTTAATAATTGCAGTAAGAAACAATAAATAACAATCTTGATTCAATTTCCTT
>JAULCB010238110.1:0-12949 GCA_032358575.1 Dendronotus rufus
TAAACTGTAAAGCGCTTTGAGCCTATTCCGAATGGGAAAAGGCGCTATATAAATGCTATGTATTATTATTATTATTAATTATTATTATTATTATTATATTATATGTGAATAAATGAATTAATTAATTAATGCGTAAATAAAGGAAAGATAAAGAAATACATAATGGGTTTCTTCCGCCACAATAGAATGTTACACATTATATGGGAATAGAAGATAGAACGAATCATCTAACTAATTAATGCATGAATGAAGGAATGAAGGAATGATAAAATAATAGACAGAGAAAGGAACAATGGGTTTTTAAAGTCATAATACAATGGTTTTGGAGCTCCCTGGTTCTCACACTAAACCAATAGATTTTAACCCTCTTACCCTACATTTCTAACAGTAACAGGGACAATTAGACATCACCACCATCTTCAATATGATCTAAAGAATAACTGAACTGAGAGAATGTTCTGGCGTAATTACTGTCTTGAGAAAAGTGAAATGAATTATAAAGCCTTACAAATTTTGCACAGTAATAAATCTTTTCCGCAGAGAATTCAGGGAGTTGCGGACACATTTCAAAACAGCATCGATGACCTTAATCTTGAAATCATCGTAGAGATTCAAGCAGCACGTTACGTAGGCATCTTTGGCCATAAGGTCTTCGGGCAGTGGGGTGCGACTCGGTGCATTGCCGTCATTCAGTGTGCTTATGGCCGTCGAGGTGTATGAATTGGGATGGATCTTACGGACTGGAAGGAAACAGACAGGTCAAACACGGCATTCAGGGGAAGACGCTGTTCATTTGACTTTGTGAATGAAAATAAAAATTTACCTAGTCGAATATCTACTCTTAGTAGTCAGCATCTTAGAATCAATTTGAATAACCCATGTGTAAATACAAAATATATCACCGTTTAAATCTAAGTGAACTGAAACATATTTTTTGAGACATCTGATTTTTCTTTTGTCTATTTTTGGTCTTTGTGCGTCCGTCTATTTTTGATCTTTGTGCGTCAATTTTTGGTCTTTGTGCGTCCGTCTATTTTTGGTCTTTGTGCGTCTGTCTATTTTTGGTCTGTGTGCGTCCGTCTATTTTGGATCTTTGTGCGTCTATTTTTGGTCTTGGTGCATCAATTTTTGGTCTTTGTACATCTATTTTTGGTCTTTGTGCGTCCGTCTATTTTTGGTCTTTGTGCGTTCGTCTATTTTTGGTCTGTGTGAGTCCGTCTATTTTGGGTCTTTGTGCGTCCGTCTATTTTTGGTCTTTGTGCGTCCGTCTATTTTTGATCTTTGTGCGTCTATTTTTGGTCTTGGTGCATCAATTTTTGGTCTTTGTGCGTCCGTCTATCTTTGATCTTTGTGCGTCTATTTTTGATCTTTGTGCGTCTATTTTTGGTCTTTGTACGTCTATATTTGGTCTTTGTGCGTCTAATTTTGGTCTTTGTGCGTCTATTTTTGGTCTTTGTGCCTCTATATTTGGTCCTTGTGCGTCTATTTTTGGTCCTTGTGCGTCTATTTTTGGTCTTTGTGAGTCTATTTTTGATCTTTGTGCGTCTATTTCTGGTCTTTGTGCGTCTATATTTGGTCTTTGTGTGTCTATTTTTGGTCTTTATGCGTCTATTTTTGGTCTTTGCTCACTGTTTGGGTCAACAATCTTTTGTTCTTTCTCAAACAGTTCGTGCAGTTGCTTGTATTCCGAGAGAGCTGTGTTGACAAATATGCGAATCAACTCAAACACAGTGGTGTTGAGCATTTTGCTCATCCTGTTGAGCTGTTCCCCCGCGGCAGAAGACACTTCCTGCAAACAGACAAGAACAGCTGATCACTCCAAGTCCAAGCAGAAGGCCAAGGGCTGGATTAAACTCATCTTATTACAGTTCTACTGCCAGGCAACAAGTATACTCGCCATCAAGTTGTTACTTGCATGGCCTGCTGATTTCTGACTTTTCCAATCCCTATTTTTGTCTATCTTGTTGAACTTATTTCGTATTTCTTTTAAAGTCCACTTGCATAGTAAAAAAGTCTGAAATCAGACAATTGGCTAGGACTAGGTGGTGCAAACAAGGTAAAGGAGATAGAAAGAGAGAAGGGCTAGGTGGTGGTATGTTACTCGAGTGGTTTCCAGGAATTCCTCGGTAGTCCACGGCTCACTCTGCGGCAAGGAGATGAGGGGCATCTCGGCCATGGCATCCAGCTTGGCGTTGATACGCATGAAGGTGATGTCACACACCTGGCCAGGAGCAGGAGGAGGAGCAAAAAACAACGCAATACAACAAGATAAGATTGGATTGTTATTATAAATACACACCTCATGGTAGGGAGTAATAGGGGAAATAATTCGTTGACAGCAGTGGTGCAGCACATTCACATATTCAATTCCTCAAACCGATGGAAAGCTACCAATTGTGTTCTTTGTCTATTCCAGATAAGTTACGGTATACTTTTTTTGTTTTGTTATCCAATGCCTTATACTGCATTAGCAGTGTCAGCACCCAGCTCTATGCTCAGTTTAAATGGGGAATGAGGTAGATGCCCTCAAAACTACCTTTGACAAACCACAGAACTGGGAAATACTATGGATCAAGAACTGCGGCAAGCAGGTGATCAGCCAACTGTGTCCATCCTTGAATGGTGCTATGAGCAATACACTGGACACACTACTCAGCTGCTAACCCGGGTTATTATGGATCTCAGCACAATTTCTTAACCACCCGACTACCTTGTCTCTTAAGAAAACAGTCATTGCGGCATGAGTAATGTAATAGTTAGTGTATTTGAGAACTGAAGATACAAAGGTGAGGAGAGCGCCAATAAACGAGTTAACTGAGAAGAAGGAGGAGTAGGTACTTACAGTTTTGATGAGCAGGTTGAAGTTGTGGAATACTTTGTCGAGCTTCTTGAAGAACTGCGGCAGCTCCAGAGACGTCCAGGTGATGGACGTGGTGCCCGGGTAGATCAGGTTGTTGACCTTACAATAACAAACGTTTCCACGGTAACAATTCAATTCAATATAAGTTTATTATTAAGCCTGCCAATTCCAAAATACAAATCAATTTACAAAATGGAGGTAACAAAAACAGCAACACACAAATTATAGCAACAATGATCATGGTAGATACACACCAACAATACTCACAATAGTGAGAGTGATCATGGTAGCAAACTGCTGATAAAGCATTGTGTATTGTCTTGTGTTGTGAGATGTGTGTACACTGTCTTTATTTGTCATGTTAACACAGGTGTAGAAATGGGTACCATGCGACTAGCACATGTGGGCTGGACAAGTAATCTGTAATAGACTAGCATCCTATCCAGAAAGTCGCTGTGACAACTTAACCGCTTCAAGCTATTTTTAACTAAAACCAGGATACACACTGGCCCTATGAGTGTCCTAAGAGCCTTGCTTTGAAAGTGTGATCATGTGATAAGACTTTCTACAGTGTGGGTTACAATGAGAGAGACACAGCGTTTCCATTAGATGGAAGTATAAATGATCAATGCCGAAAGACAAAGCTTAGGGAAGAAATTAGGATGAAAAAACATTTTTCGTCACTGTGCAGGGCTAGAATCCACGAAGAACGGATTAGATACCTCACGCCTCTAACCTGATGGCGAGTGGTTCGAGGTGTGAGGTATCAAATCATTTAGACTTCCATCTCATCTAATGGAAACGCTGTAGCTGTGCCTTTCTTGAATATTTCTTAATATTCCAGTGCCTGCTCTCCCAATCTTGCCAATGAGAGAGACAGAAGCTCTTCCATTGTCCCTCACCTTGCTTTGATTTGCTCGACAACTTCTAGTATTTGATTGTTTAATGAGAGAGACAGTATGAACAAAGCAGTGCAAGGATGTCCTGTGCTCACCTTGAAAATAGACGGCTGAAATAGAGGAACGAAGGAATCAGGAATCGTGTCCTTCAGTTTCTTGTATTCCGCAAGCATATTCTGTGGAAAGAAAAAAACCAAGATGGTTTGATGAAAGAATGGTGAGATAAGCTTAGGCATACAAGGTAAAGGAGATAGAAAGACAGAAGGGCTAGGTATGTTACTCCAGTGGCAGCCTAGTGGCAGCCTAGTGGTCAGCATAATATCCGCCTGGAGATTGAAGGGTCCAGGGTTTGAGTCGTGACCTGGCCCTACGTTGAGACACAAATTTTCTCATCCTATCGGAGACGGATGTAAAATTTGGAGGTCCCCCTCGCATTGTCTTTGTCTGAAAAATTGTATACGTGCCTAACAGGCAGCATGTCTCGTCTGCTGTGTTACATACTTCACCAGGGATAAATGTGGTATTGCGAAGCGCTTAGAGTATGGTGATGCCCGTGGATAAGAGCTATATAAATGCTCTCATTTTATTTTTATATTAGGCACTGTCTGACCTACAGTGCAGTAGATTTGGTAGAGCTTACAGTACCTACCTGTACTTTGCAGTAGACTTCGTAGATCTGGCTGAAGGTATGGACAATCACGATGAGGGAACGTGGGACATGCAGACCTAGTTTGACCATGTAGTTCGACTCCTTGATGACCTCAAACACGTACGAGTCAAAGTTGATCATCAGCTGTTGTGATTTGGGGTCTACGTATAGAATGGGAATCTGGAGGCCTGTGTAAACAAAGATATCCTTCATGAATTAGAGGATTTAACCTTTTTTCTTTCCTTTAACCTGTTCAGTTTGGGATAAATTCCATATTTCACATCTGAAATATCATAAACGATGAAGCTTTTGACAAAAGCCCACAAAAGTTGAGAAGTATTCTCTGTCTCATCCGCTGAGCTGACCTTGGCAGATTATTTTTGTACTTTCCGTGTGCACATGAAAAACAGGGAGGCTAAATATGCTTTTTGCAAGTTAGCAACAAGCTTCGAGGGAATAAAGAAAGAAACACCCCCCCCAAAAAACAAAAAACAAACCAAATGCGACTGCATGCAAGCACATCTATAAGAATTGGGTAATTCAAAAGGATACGTGAAGAAATAGAAGAGAAAAGTGTTACAATTAAAAATTTAAAGCATTGCCAATGCTTGCCAATTCATGAATAAAAGATTCAACGCAATAAACCTCCAAACTGAACCAACAACTCACAACTGCTAGCCATATCAACGGATTTGAACCATGCCATATGGTACATGACTTCGGATTTAACCAACACATAGGCAAATTTATTATAACGGGCAACCGCTCTTTTGCCTTCCGACGTTTTCAGTACAGATGGCCGGTATTTCTGAAAGAAAGCGATAAGAACTTTAAAGACGTTTTTATTACGGCACTGAACTCTAATGTTAGCACAAAATAAAGGATGCCCACCTTTGAGATTCTGTGTTTTCTCGACCAACATGCATTTAATAACTTTTCCCCTAAACTGCTGAAAAGTTACTTAAAACTACAGTTTCTATTGTCTTCAACATCAATCTTATAGAAATGATTATAATTCCTAACACGTAATAGATAATGGGATTAACGAGGCCACAGATTGAACAAGATGATAAAGCTGATGCAGTTACACATATTATAACGGTCCTTACTAAATGTGGTGGTGTGAAGTGATAAGAGAATGGTGAAGATCGTTGATAAGCCCTATATCAATGCTATTATCATTATTATTATTATTTTTATTTTTTATTTTTTTATTATCATTATTATCATTATTATCATTATTATCATCATTATCATCATCATCACCACCACTACCACTACTACTACTACCACTACTACTACTACTACTACTATTACTACTACTATTATTATTATTATTATTATTATTATTATTGATCATTCATTTCTTCATAGAAATAGTCCACCCTATGGTAGCGCCTTAGTAAATGTTGTGCAGTCCCAAACTAAATGGCTACAACTCCACCCCTCCTCCCCCTCCCCCCCACTCACCTGAAGGAGAAAGAGAGGCTCAGCAATATGAGACAAAATCTGTCGCAGCCAGTAGATTTTGCCAGAGATGGGCGGCACGTTTCTCAGTAGAGGGGGGTCTTCTCTTTCCCTTTCGTAGAGCTAGAAGCAAAATAAGAGTGGAGAGGAAAAGGGAGAGGTTTAGAGTGAGCTCAGGTAGAAGGACTGTTATTTTTCTCAACACGAACTAAGTACAACAGCCTTGTTACTCCAAGGTATATGGGTGAGGAGGGGAAAAAAGCAAGGCATACATTTGCGGGGACAAAACTCTGTTTAGTTTGAGTTTATGAACTAGAATTCATTGCACAACTACATGACCTACTATATCTACAGAATGTATCTCGACAACTATTGAAACTATTTCTAGGACTATGAGATTGTAAATCGTACGTTTTACTCAGATATATGGCTAGTGTATGTATGGAGTAAGATTGCGTAAACTTGAACCAAATTGATTCTATAAGATGGCCAATTTGACACCTATTTTTCGCCTCAACCGATATATGCATGGACAAAAATTACTATGTCCCATTCTACACTAACAGAGAAATATCAGCGAGTGCTTGGAAAGATACATCGGATGTTATGCAAGACTGTGGCCAGTGAAATAACCACGACCCCTAAATGAAAGGTGTCATCCAACAAACACACTGACCTGTTGGACAGACTCTAGCTCGCCAAGATACCTGCTGACTATTGACTTGTACACGTCTCCAATTTTAAGAAAAGCAAGATTTAATTTCACAAACCTGTCGGTAGAGGAAATAAAAAGGTAGAATAAATGGATACGATGGAAAGGGTAGGGATGAAGGAAGAGATACAATCCTAGTTTTTCGACATCTTTGCCATCATTATCATCATCATCATTGACATCATCACCATCATTGTCATCATCATAGTCATCATCATCATCACCATCCTCATAATGTCATTATAATCCCCATCATCGTCATCATCATCGTTGATATTCATGAATATAACTTGTAGATGGTGGACACTTTACCTCCTCAGCATGTCAATTTTGTCCAAACTTGCCCTCAGTTTTCCCATAGTGTTTTCCATAAACTTTTGAAGTTGGTTCTGTGAATAAGAAAATGTGAAAATAATATTATCTTATCAAAATCGTTGTTTGTTTGTTTGTTTTGGAGTCTTACAGTACTTTGACCTCCAAGGATCATATCAGCGCTGAAAAAGTAAGCTGACAGTCACAAAATCATTCTCAAGCCGACCGTATCAAGATAGAGGTTAGATCGGCAGGTTTGTCTAGTACAATTTACCTTCAGTTCCTCAATGAGTTCTTCAAACTTGTCAAAATCCTCGTCAAACGTCTGATTGCGATAGTTCAAAAGGTCGTATCCTTTCTTGCGTAAGTTGGAGTACATGCCATTGAAGCGAGTTGCGTGGTTTTCGATGCCCTCAATGTTAGAGCTGTCCAAGGTGGCAAACTCTTTACAGTAGTCGATCAGACTCATGATCTGGAACACAGCAAGCACCACGCAAACAAACACGACATCAAAGGAACGATTTAACAATCTGTAATGATAGTCTTCAGAGGCGTATTATATGAAGAATGACGGATGATTCAGATACTTAGAACATACAAAAGGCAACTAATAATTACACCCATAAATAAACTTTAGCTTCCCTCCACAAAACATGCTGTAAGAGTAAGACTCTAAGTTTAAAGTTATTTTTGTACAAGAGTATATTATAGTCAAACGGAATAGGAATGTAACACCAACCTTCTCTATCCTGCTTCTAAACGTGTACAGTTTCCCAAAAATGGACATGGCGGAGAAAGCGAACTGGCGTTCATTTTGTCTATTGGCGATTTTCCTTTTAGTAACTTCATAAGTGTGGATGTATGCCTGAAACAAACTGAGAAAAGAAGCAGATTTGTTTGTGTAAAGTAAAGAGAGCACGACATAGACATATTTTATGTCCTACAGTTCTGGACACCTGGAAGATGAATGTTTGAGTTTGAAAGTGAAAGAGAGAGATAGAGAAGCTGCCAGGAATTCAGTGGCTGTTTGGGTTTGACTTGTCCTACAACTTGTAGTCAGAAGCTGGTACAGCGAAAAGAGAAACTATTAGTCCCAGGCTATGTAAATGGCAAATAACAAAAAAATCTGAAACATTTCATATCCCAAAGAAAATAGCAATGTGGAAACAAAAACTGATGAATGGCTTTTCAGTCCCTTGGATTAGTAAGAAAGTCTGATTTCAGACAGTTGGCTGAAGGTTTACAAGGCCTTTATTCGCCACCACCCTGTTAAAATCCAAGTGATGACAATGCACTTCCATGGACCTACTTCATGCAGATCTTCAGTTTCTCCGACAAGATCAGGTGCGGCATGTCCCACAGCTTCCACTCTCCGTTATTGGTCAGGTAGTTCTTGCAGCTGGACACCAGCTGGTTAGTAATCTGTGCCAAGCAAATACATTCAATGGATGGAAATGGTATTGGAATATATAAGAGATAAGGGATAAGTGTAGTATTGTTAGGCGCTTATAGCATAGCATGGTGATAACTGGGGCTAAGAGCTATCTGTATAAATGCCATTCTTTATTTACAGTACATCACGGGATAACTCAAACTATAGGAGCAGCAAAAGTGTTCGAGTCAAGCCTGTTGTTGGAGTTACTGTTGGATTATGTTAACAGCCTGTCACACTCATAAGGAAGATATATGGTCTCATTTATGCAGATGTCTACTCAAACCACATTGTATGAAAACTAGAGATTGCTCTGTTCTTTTCAAAAATGTGGGTTTTTCTTTTTATGGCTTAGCATCTATATATCCACATCTATATATACGTGAAATTAAAAAAAAACTCCACTGCAGACTAGATTGAACTCGTCACCTTGACAAAGATGCTCGAGACTCGTTCCGACTGGTAGAAGTGGGAGAAGTTGTAGATGAGGCGAATGGCCCCTATCAAGCCTGGCAGGTTGTCCACCATCAGTTTCTGGGGTGGGGCAAGGGTGGGGCAAGGGTGGACAAGAGGGCGTTCCTATCACTGAAACATAGAGCTAAATACTACGACTCGCTATTCCAATGTCAGAATACATTCATAAATGGATTCATTCTTTCATTCATTCATTCATTCATTCATTCTAAAGATGGTACATTCATAATTTATACTTGTATACACAAAACGATCTTATGTGAACTGCATATATATGATGGTAATGGGATGCTCATAATTCGTACTTTAGTAGGTTATTTTGTACAATAGAATATTTGATCGGAGTGTACTGGTAACGCAGTAACTAGAATACTAAAATTGGAACGATACAAATAAATAAGAGCATTTATATAGCGCTTATCCACGTTCATCACCATGCTCTAAGCGCTTCACAATACAAAATATATCCACGGCAAAACATGTAAGACATCAGACGAGACATGCGGCCTGTTAGGTGCGTATACAATTTTCGGACAAAAACAACGCCAGGCCGGGACAGGTCGGGAATCGAACCCTCGACCCTTCGATCTCGAGGCGGATAGGCTGACCACTAGGCTGGCGACGCCACGATGCATATAAGATTAGCATGGCCCCTACGCAAGGATGACACGAACATTCGTGAAACGTTCCATATCTTAACAGCCTGCAGTGTAATAGGTTCTCTCATGTTTACATCTTAATGAGGGGGAACACGAATTAGGCGACATAAAAAAAAATGTGTGTGGTTAGCAGCTGAGTAATGCGTCCAGTGTATTGATCATATCCCAATTCAAGGACGGGAACAGAGGGCTGATCACCCGCTTGCCTTAATTCCTGATCCATAGTATTTCCCCGCTCTGTGTTTTGTCAAAGGTGGTTATTTGGGGCATCTACCTCATTCACAATTAACATCTAAGACTGGCGTGGAGCTGGGTTGGTGCTGACACTGGATAACAAATCAAAACGAATAGAATAGTTTAATAATGATGTTAATATTATGCTTGAACAAGTGAAGACATTATTTCCTTCATAATTATTTTTGATAAATAATAGATAAATAAAATTTGCTTTTTTTTGTCCCAATCGGCTTATTGTCATTTTGGGTTCAA
Source organism: Dendronotus rufus (assembly GCA_032358575.1). NCBI lineage: Eukaryota > Metazoa > Mollusca > Gastropoda > Nudibranchia > Dendronotidae > Dendronotus > Dendronotus rufus. Next base: position 9,954 of record JAULCB010238110.1, read on the forward strand.
ATCCAAAAAAGAATACCGGTATAACATGCGCGTCAGCCGCAGAGCAGCGCCGCAAGATAGGCAATTGGAGTTTCTTGCCCAAACAAAAATACGAAGTGCCGAAGTGGGATTCAAACCTGTGTTATTCGAGTCGCAGTGCAATGCCTTAACCACTCGGCCACCTCGCCTCCTATGAATAGTAACGGCGTGCGTAGCTATCAATCCGCAATCTATTTATAAAGTAGGTACTTACATGTCAATACAAAGGGCGATACTATGATTGTACTTCATGATAATATAATAGTATGATATTTCGATAGCGAATTAAGTAGATATAGTGTAGGTATTCAACGAACGTATATCTGTTACCATCAATAAAGTAGGTGTGTGAAGGAGAGGTGGTTGATAAACCTTGCTGGTCGATCGAGACGTGTTGTTGTAGGCCTGGGAATAAGTCATACTTACTTCCTATTACTCGTTCGTTACGTAACACTCTTCTAAGTAGGAGAAACAAAATCAAGAAAACAAAAAAATTAGTGACTCGTAAGCATTCGGTTTTTATGAAGCGACTACATTGTGGCGTCAGTATCCGCCTTGAGATCGAAGGGTCCAGGGTTCGAGTCCTGACCCGGCCCGACATTGAGTCCTTGGGAAATACTCTTTACACGAATTTTCTCATCCTATCGGAGACGGATGTACGATTCGGAGGTCCTTCTGGCATTGTCTTTGTTCTAAAAATGGTATACGCGCCTAACAGGCCGCATGTTTCGTCCGATGTAATATTATATGTTGCGTCGGGGATAAATGCGGCATTGTGAAGCGCTTATAGCATTGTGATGACCGTCGATAAGCGTTATATAAATGATCTCTTTATAAATGATCCCATTTAACTAGAACGTGTTTATGTTCAAGACCATAATGAGTATGTTGAAGGACACCGTTTACAGACCAAATGGTAGGACTGAGGCAATAATTGATGACAGAAGAGACGTAACGTGGTCGTGGAGTAACGAACTGATTGCCTGTCACACCCACAACCTCACGACATATTTCAAAATGACGAAATTTGCGTTTTAAGTTTTCTAATCTTTTGTTTGTGCCAAGAGATGGAATAAGATCATTATAATAGTAATAGGCTACAGGGAATAATTATCTTTAAAAAAGATGAATCTTTCACATTATGGTTTTCGATTTTTGATTATCTTGGTAAGAATCAAATGATAATCTCATTATTTCAGCACACTAATACATCTTTATTTGTTATAACTACAACACGATGCACAATCCTGTCGATCTACCATGCGCAGTGTTTTCATTAGATGGACGTATACATGAACAGTGTCGAAAGACGAAGCATAGGGAACAAAATAAGAAGGAAACGTATTTAATTTGTTCTTCACCATGCGGACTCGAACCCACTCTGTTTTGTTTAGATACATCACGCCTCTAACCACACGCCCATCCATTAGATCTATCTACCATGCAATGCGTACGACCTTTGTGATAGTAATGTTATCACGGTGAGTTCTCTTATCAGACGTGTCTTGACGATACAGCCTATGCTGACTAGATAACAATATCATGCAACACCATCCTTATCACCATGGTCGTTATCATCATCGTCATCGTCATTATCGTCGTCGTCGTTATCATTCTCGTTGTGTAAGACGATGTATGTAATGATAGTAGCGAGGGCGTGTAGCAATGCGAATAGACTTGTTACCGTACACTGGGCTTCTGATGGCCGAGTGGCTAGAGGCGTGAGGTGTCTAATCTGGACGTAGTTCGGTTCGAGTCCCGCATGGTGACGAAACATGTCTTTCCTTCTTATTTTCATCCCTAGGCTTCGTCTTTCGGCACTGATCATTTCTTATTATGCTTCCATCTAATGGATCACTGCTGTAGCGTACACTGACAAGTCAAAGAGATTAGTTTCGGATCGGCTTAAGTAACAGCCGTAGCATAAACAAACACACGAAGGGTGCAAGAAGCTCTATCTATCTATCTAGGGTAAATCAAAGCAAGAAGTAAACATGGACGAGCTTCAATGTATACGAAACGAGACGGTAACAAACAACACTGGACCTTTCGGGTTACCCTATCCCCAACAAATGACAGACAAAAAACTAAAATAACACACTAAACACGAAGACCACTGAAGCAAGGCCATCTTAATATAGAAGGCATTGCCTGAAGTCGATGTATATTATTATAGATAGATTATATAACTTGTCTCAATCAAAGTCAAGAAATAGTTCCTAAGTCGTAGTATGCGTCATGCACAGCGGATGCAACAATTATATGGCAAATAACCCAAAGGACAACGATGGAACGGTGCATAGTAATATTATCATTTTCTTATTTTATCAATTCCCTGTAGCCTTCCTTTTGTCACGAACGGAATAATTGGTCATACAATTCTAACAGGAATGATAACATTAATGTCCATTGTACTGTTAAATGAGACCATTTCTATAGCGCTAATCAGCGGTCATCACCATGCTCTAAGCGCTTTACATTACCACCGTTATTATATCCGACAAACATGTAACAGATCAAACGAAACGTGCGGCCTGCTAGGCGCGTATACAATAGTTCGGACAAAGACAACGCCAGGAGAACCTCCGAATTATACTTCCGTCTCCGATAGGGTGAGAACAATCGTGTAAGGAGTCTTTCCCAAGGACTCTGAACGTCGGGCCAGGTCGGGACTCGAACCCTGGACCCTTCGATCTCCAGGTGGACACGCTGACCACTAGGCTGCCCACACCACCATAATGTCTTTTCCAGGACGTCCTTTCATTCTCTTTAATATGATAATAAATGATGTTTGCGTCCGTCCATTGATGACGTACATTGGAATTTCAATATAATGTGTTTAAATGTATTGAAATGTATCGTAAACCAATAACTTTTTTTTTTTTTTTTTTTTTGGTTCCCCCCTGGTCCGTAACTATCTATTTTGTGACCCGGTTTGATTAGTATGAACGTGTGTGCATTGCATAACTTATAACATG
>JAULCB010238220.1:0-12947 GCA_032358575.1 Dendronotus rufus
ATGGCGGAGGTAATCGGGAAATCCTAGCAAATATATTATTGACGGAAAACCGGCAATTGTCTGAAGATTTACAGGTCCGATATAACTTTTAAAAATTATTTCCATATGCACAAGCTCACAATTAGCATGTGAAGTTGGATATTTAAATGGAAAGCTTAAATGGTATTTTGCACTTATTCGTTTTAGCAACTATGTCTAACTGAGAAAGAAAACAGTAACAAATAATAGAGAGAAGGAGTGAGTTATTGCCACCATGAGAGCTTAGGCGGCTGACCCAACCCAATTCGTACCTTTCAAAGATGTGTCCACCAACACTCGCATCCACTGCTGTAAGGGGGTCGTCGAGTAACACTATGTCAGCGTCTTGATAAATACACCTGCAAAGAGAATATCAATCAACGAATATTGAAAGTACACGGGTTGTATATGAGGGTTAAATACTTGATACTGGTACGTTATGATAATACGCTAAGCACGAGATGACCCTTGGAGGCCAAAGCGCCGTAAAACTTGAAAAATATTATGATGATAGAATCTATCAATACGATGTTATGTAAACAAACTTGTAATGAAAATACTTTTTAAAAACTTAAAATTGGCAATGTTAACAATGAATCTGTCGATGGCAATAACAACAGATTAATTTAAGAGAGAACAAAATCAGACATGAAAAACCGATATCATAATAATAAAAATATGTACTTTTTTTGCCAGATATCATCAGAGAATTTAGATAGACCAATTTTATTGCGTAAAATTTCAGAAATATCCAACTGGTAAAGAAAAGTCTTTCTTTCTTGATCAATTTACCTTTCGTACCTTTCGGTGTACGGTGTAAGGAGAAAGTAATTGACAAAATGTGTTTATATTGATCTGATTTGGATGGGGTTGTTTTTCTTCTTGTGCTTTTTTTTGTCTTTAAATCTAAGGCAAAGGTACAATTCCCGTCACTGTACTGACCTTGCAAGGGAAATCCTGGCCTTTTGTCCTCCACTCAGCTGCAAGCCTCGCTCCCCTACAAAGGTCATGTCTCCGTTGGGCAAGAGTTCCAAGTCCCTCGTCAATCCGCACGCATCGACGACCGTCTGGTACTGAGTGGCGTTGTACTCTTTGCCAAATAGGATGTTGTCGCGGACGATCCCTCCGAATATCCACGGCATCTGACTGTAGTAGCTGATTTTACCATTGATGGATATCTGTCCTATGTCAAAGGGTAACTCGGCAATCAGAGACATTAGTAAAGAACTCTACAATGAAGAAAAATGATAAGAAAAATGTACTCAGTAGGAAAGGAAAACATAACTTTTAAACATGATTCTAAAAAGTGGATCTTTAGATTTAAACTTGAACTTGATTTTGATTCATTATAATTATTATTATTATTCAATTAAAAATTAAAACATTATCCACAACAACCATCAACACCAAGGGAAGTCTACCCCATGACGTTAAAAACATTCACAGTGAGTTCTTTAAGGATAAGTGCCTTATACCTTAACTTACACAAAAAGGTGGAGTGGGGGGGGGGAGTTCTTACCTTTCCTGATCCAACAATACCGACAACAGCAAGCAATTCTTTCTGTAATGAGATGAAAAAAATATATGGTTTCAGTTTGATGTGTCGTAACAAATTCAGAAATCAGATCTCTATCTTTCTTTACCTCATAAGTCTAACAGAACAGAAAATGTACAGAACGATGTAAACAATAAACAAGAAAAGCTTAAATTTCAGAACATGGAATGAGGTTACCATTTATACAAAACAGTGAACTAATTCATCTGAAAAGTACCCACAAATCGCCTTGCCAGAAAATGGTCGAAGCTTATAGCTTTAACATCTTTTAAAAGTGATCAAATCTCACCCTTGTATCATAAAAAAGGGCTGCAGTTACCTACCTTTTTGACTTGCAGGGACATGTACTTCAGAGAAAAGGCATGATCAGAATCACTCTGAAAGAAATTAAAAATTAGATTTAACTAAACAGGAACTAAAGTCTTATGGCAAACCAAATCCTTTGCAAGACAAAACATAATATAAATCAACCGTTATATACAAGATAAAAATAGGAAAGACGGCATCTTATTCTACTCATTGACATTATAACTTATTATTATTATACACGACTTGATGCTTGATCATAAAGGCTTCTCCCCTTTTACCTCCATGTTCAAGTATTATATCATAGCCGAGTGTAATGTGACTGTACATCTGTTGTCCAGCTTTTTTTTAGCAATGATGTGATGCTCATACTTCTTTATCTACCATATCCAATTCAAACTTTCAAGGCCAGGTAAATAAATAAAAAAAAAGTATTCTGATACCTTTAAAAAAAATCAAACATTTCATAATAATAATCCTTGAAAGAGAGAAATCAATGCATGACGATCAGTAACAAACCTCGCCCAATAAACTTTTCATGGAGCTTGTACTATTGCGACTGCGTCGTTTGTTTTTAAACCTTCGGGCCCCTTCCACATAGACCAGCGGCCATCTTGCTGTCATGTGATCAATATCGACAGCCCAATCAGCATCGGGCTCGTTGTAATAATGGATGGAACGGGTAGGATGAAGGTCTTTGATTTGGTCTTTCTTCTCATCCAACAAAAGGAAGCTCTTTACAAAGAAATACAATAAAACAAACACTTGAAAATCAATCCAAAAAAATCAGCTTATGTTGGTTGTAAAGTTGTTATCTATCTAAGTCGATCTATTTATTGAATAAATTGAAAAAGTTCTTTGACAAATATTCCAATATCTGTTATAATCTATTATAACAACATCTAAAGATGTAAAGCAACCTACAAACGAAAATAAATTCAATAAATGAAAATAAACTTTAAAACATTTCTCAGACACATAAAGGTACTGCTAGAATATGGGAATACAATTTCTTCACCAAAACCTTATAGTGCAAACAAACAAGATAAGATAATGTGCGTATATCAAGCGTCCCTTTTGATTGCCTCATCATTTTCATTGCTAAGGTGTAAACAAGTGCAGGTTGAACACACACAACAAACCAAAACACTCACTCAATGTAAAAATAATTTTGTTAATAAAGAAATTGACCATGTGTTATATTTTACATAAAATCATTCTTTTCACTTTTCCATAAATACATACTTCAAGTTTGGTCACAATTACAAGTTTATATTCTTACCAGTGTGTTATTTATGATATCGTTGTTTCTACAATATGTAACTCATGCCGTGTGTAAAATAAATTTCCCCCAAAAAGGACACGAATAAAGTAATATTATTGATTAAGACACTGGCAGCTTTGAAACAATACTTATCTAAGTCAATGACTAGCTTATGCTCTAGTCTATCTAAAGGCATTTCCTTATTCAAAACCCTCCTCCCACATTTGATGGATTGAAAAGCGGATGAATAAAGAAAGAATAGATAAAGGAATTATATGCTGCGGTGAGTAGGGAAAGGCATTGGGAATTTAAACCCAAGGGAAAATGTTGAACTACTCTAATATATATAGATATAAATATGGGTAATGCCTGGTACATGGTATTCATGTCAATATTTTTTTGTCCATTATACTGATTTGAGTATATCGAATAAAAAGTCTAATCTATTTAGATATGAATACACAATAAACTTTGCTGTTTCATACATCCATTGGTTTCTGTACAAACATATCATATACTCATAACTATTACTATTCAATGCACTTTGTAACTTTTCTGTCAATCTTTCAAATTTTAATTTTAATGTGCAAATAAATATGTAAAGGAAAATCAAAACTGTACAGCACCGTTGAGCATCTGAGATGGATATTAGCGCTCTATAAATTCCCATTGTTACGTCCATTGTTTTGTACTATCTCGTTTCTTACAGAAGCCCTTCCATATTCACTAACCTTGCTTTCATTATTATCATTGTATTATTATTATTTTCTATTAATATCATTATCATTATTTCAACAAATTAATGCAACCTTTTTACCGACCTTCGCTGGTCTCTTAAATGAAGTGATAACAGCATCCATAGTCTAGCACATAGGATGTATTTGAAAAGAGAAAAAGTTGTTGGGCTCACTTACTTCCAACACCTTTACAGACTTAAGTAATTCACCGAACTGCTGTACGGTCTGCACGGGAAAGCAAAGCACTGTCTGGGTCATCAAAAGCAAGTAGAGCAGGCAGACAAACACGTCGGGGGAATTAACGACGCCGTCTCTAGCCATGAGTCCCAAAACCACAGCCATCAAGGCCAGGCGAGACAAATTGGCCTGCACGCCTTGTAGGAAACCCACAAACAGGTTCATCAGCCTTAGACGGTTTATTTCTAATCTGTGAAAAGCATGGTGTCAAAAGGGTTTGTTTGTGTGTGTGTGCATATTAACACATGCTACTACATGACAGGACAAAGTCAGGGGTGGAAATGGCAACGTCAAAAACAAAAAAAACAATTCACATCACATCCCAATAAAAAATAGTAATGTGGAAACAAAAACTAATGGCTTTTGAGTATCACAACAAAACTGAAATAAGCATTGTTGAAATAGTAGAAGCAGATGAAGAACTTAACACAAACATTATCCATGCATGCACCAATATTCTCTTGAATGAATAAATCATTGAAAGACAAACCATTCTTTTCTTCCCTTTATTAAAAGCATCGTTGTTGCAAGCCTCGAAAGCAGAGTGGTCACTCAATGTGTTCTGATACAGACTCAAAATAATTCTAACCCAAAATTTCTTTCCTCCATGAAATACAGTTTGCTGCATTGGTGATACCATATTTAACTGTAAGATTGACTGACATATAATTCAATACATGGCCAATATACTTGGAAGTAGTATTGGCAACATAATAATAATAATGGATAGCATTTATAGAGCGCATCTCCAAGAAACTCCATAAGCCATGCTATAAGCATTTACAAATCTTTTGTTTGATTTCCTCTTTATCTGGATCTGGATATGAACACTGCAAATACCAAGAATGGCATGAAGCAGCATTCCTTTTATAGATAGTTATCAAGGTTACCACTGGGTTTGCTCCCACAACGTTTCGGCTCAAAAGGCGAACACTGAACCTCTCAACCAAATAATCACCAAAGACATTATTATCAATAAGCATACAGAATACTTAAAAATCTATTTCCTTTCTCAACATTCCAATGGAATAAAATAAATGAATCCACAACCAACAGCATTAACAGTTTTGGAAAGACTGAAGATAGTCTGAGCAATTATCACAACACAAAGTAGTTGGCAAAGGTGAAAAAGCTGCAAAAGCATTTACAAGCAATCACTTTCATTTCAAACTTATGGAAACAACAGCCATTTTGATAACTGAAAGAAAGATCAATAGCCCAAAAAGTAGTACTTCTATTACAGATTTTTTTAAAGCATAAAATCCTAGAGATCTTTCATACTCTGGTGTGAGAAGTTAAAAGGGGATAAGATATATGGGTTTAACAACATCGAAGGAGAGATTATCAAATGGAATTATTAAAGGATTTCTTTCAGTAATGTAAATAAAATGGAAAGGGAGTGAAAGACATTTTGAAGGATAATAATATCTATAACCAAGTGAGTTACAATACTGTTTGATATCAAATCAAGTTCTAGTATGTATATATATACCACTTTGACCTTTAAAAACAATAAATACTAAGTGATAAAGAAACTAATTCTAATTGTTTTAACTGTTGACTAAACAAGATGGAATTATTGTATCCCTAATTTACAACGGTATGCAATGCCATAGATGTCATGCATGTAGTGCCATAGATTTCAAGTGTGGTAATAGCATAGGAAAAAAAAGTGTGATAAACGGCGTCATTGCATTCTGTGAAAATTGGATGAAGCGGAAAGTCTAGAATCAGCAGATGGCCGAGCACATTGGTTCCATTGAATAGCGTGTCAAGCTAAATCATGGGTTGTATTTCTGAGTACAGTTAACTCTACGATTAAAATTTTTTTTTTTAATTTCAGTTATACATAGATAAGGAACAAAATTAGCTTGTTAAAATCAGGAAATTTTATGTTATTAAAAAGTTTATCTATTTTTTAGTGCAAAAAAACCAACAACCCATTCACTCATTATCTTTTTAGTCCAGCAATAAAATGCTTTTATCATTAAGTCTATATCCTTTCCCCTTTCAAATCGTCTTTCGTTTTATTTCAATCAAGTGAATGAAGCGGCCAGCAGGTTTGAGTATGCTTTTTACTGTAACAAAGGGAACTGAGAACTGAGATTGGGAACAATACTGTCCATCAAGCCAATAACACACTACCTCCACACGAGACATCGAAGCCCAAAGGCGTGTAAAACTCTCCAAAGCGAACGGGAAGAAAAAGAATCCGGTGAGTCGGACACTCTCCACCAGGCCGAGGACTTCAAACCAGTGGCCAGCTGACAACTCTGTCAACGAGCCGCTAGTGGCCACTATGAGAACAGCCAGCAGCCCACGAGACACGACTTCCTCACAGCCAATACGGACAGCTTTTAAGGCAGCTCCCAAGCGGGTAAACCAAATCTCCTTCCTAGAAAGTTTCAATTCAATGTAGAAACTCATCACGTACATACATTCTGCTAAAAAAAATTCAGCAATAAAATTTTGACACGAATTAACACATTTGCATTCGATACAAAAAAGTTTGGACTGTTAACTATTTCAAATTGACAACACTGTGCTTGTGTGACTTTTACTCGACAGATGGATATGACAGAATGAAGGGAGGAGAAACAGAATGAAACAAAGAGAAAAAGGAAGAGAGTGCAATAAACAACACTGTCACACACAAACACTAAAATAATTTAATGAAATTACAGAAATCCATTGAAAAAATAAAGACACAAAAACAACAAGAATGGACGGTCTTGGACATTACTTCTGTTTATATACAATGAAAGACAAAAAAATGTGATGGGCACAGGAAAATCATGACAAACTCTGACTGGCTCAATTTGAGAGAGAGCCAAAAACACCTAAAATGTCATAATTTTCGAAAAATGAGTTCTTTCCATTAGCCCCAAGTTTGGAGTTTTATTTATGATTTCCGTAAATATTGTATCAAAATATGATCTATGAATGCTTTTTTCTATTTTGATTTTGTCACGATTTTCCTGTGCCGCATCACAAATGCTTAAATTGAAATCATGAAATAAGATGTCAAGTTTCACACAGGGTGAGTCTCAATTATGCAATTAACAACTCTCATTCGGTGACAAAACACACACACTCGTGAAAAGAAAACATACATTCGAAAAGTGAGATCTGAAAAAGGCAGATAACCAAATATCATCATACAGTCATTTGTTAAAGAACACCACATACCTTCTCATCTTCATTATGCTTTTTTGGAAAGGGGTTTCCAAGCAAAGCATCTTGATGACCCGCATACCCATGATGGTTTCCAGCATCATCTGAATGCGATGGTCGGCTATGGCAGCAATACGGAATCTGGACAAGTAGATTCATTATTTTTTAATGAGAATTATCAACAGAAGGGTTGCTAAGTTAAAATCATCGATTCAAGCCTTATAAACCAAACTTTAAAAATTTAAGTGACTACACAACTTTTTGTTTGTTAGGGTTTTTTTGTAAAAAATATATCTGATATGGTTAAAATAAAGATGATAAAAATCTAGAAAAGGATATAACTGAGAAGAAATTTACCAATAACTGTCAACAAAATCATCTTTTTGATGAAAAGAGAGAGGACTTACCTGAGTGAGCCAAACAAATAAGCCAATCCACTTTGAAGAGGTATGAGAGGAATGATCACTGCCAGCGCCCAAAAACCTGACACGCCGACCTGTCTGTAGATCAAGTAGATGACCGTTCCGACTGATAGGGGAGATATCCATAGATAGTGGAAACTACTGGTTACCTAATAAGAGAAAAATTGAAGGATTTTATTTAAATATCAGACAGAAAGGACGAAACATTTGGATTTATCAACAATTAATGCATTAACCGAAAATGGCCAAGCAATATTCTACATCTGTGACTCAATAGTCATGGTTAGAAATGTGAGAGATTTTAGAGTTTATAAATATAAAATATTGATACTCTTACGTCCTCTAGAAAGATGTGAAATTATTTTCCACACTTGTTTCTTTGCACATTAATAATTTTTGGCACTATTCTATGGAAGTGACAATTTATCAAAGTATTCGTGTAATCAAAAGTGAATGAATGAATTTACGCAGAGGTCACAACCTTTGTGTTTTTTACTAGCTTCTTGGTTTGTCCCACATCTATGACCACGACTATTAGGACATGCATACTTCAGGCAATTACTGATCTATAAATGACTAATTGGGGTGATAAAATTTACAGCACTTTGTGATTGGTTAATGCATGTTACCTTCTTCTTCGTTTTCTCAGGTAAATTTGTGAAAAACTTTGAGGTAGAAAAAACAAATTCAAATAAAGGAAAAAAATATCAGTTTTACACCTTGTATAGGGAATCTAAAGCACTGTATCGCATGAACATAAATACACAATTAACAGACATTCGACTTATCAGATGATATAAAACTATTTTTAATAGCAAAACATCTGACCTCATTAAACTTTTCAACATCTGTAGACAAATGGTTTACAATCTGTCCAGCCGACGTATAATGGAATGCTTCAGCACTAAGTGTCAAGACCTGTGTAAGAAATAATAGATAGATTAACAAATGGATAAATATATTATGTTATGATGTATCAATCAATCAATCTATGACGACAACGCATCTCTTTGGTTAACTTTCTTTAATGGGATAGCGTAATGTAGACAATCATTTTAATATTATCAGGGGTGTAAATGGCAAAACAAAAAATAATCTGAAACATTTCATATACCGATGAATATAGTAATGTGGAAAAAAAAGTTAATGACTTTTCAGTCCACTTGGATAATTCTAAGAATCCGAGCATGACTGAGCATGGAATTGGGTGCCGACACTGTGAAAGCGGTATACGGCAAAGGATAACAAAATGAGACAAATATCATAACGTAGGAAGATAACTGATAATCATAAAGTATAATGGAAGAAGACATGCATAAAACTTCTGTTTTATTTTTGTTTTTCTTTATCAAATCAATCTCTTGATTTACACACAACATAAAAAGGATTGAAATGGAATTAAAAAATAAAATCAGGAAAGTGAGTTAATCCTTTTGCGCTTGTCATTCAAATTCTCTAGAATCGAAATTCTGAAAAGTTTGAGCCTTCAAATCAAATCAGAATAACTCGTTGTTGTCCTACCTTTCTGTAAATGAGAGCTCCAACAGCTACATTCATTTTCAGGGCAAGATGTTGTAGACAGTAAAACACGTAGGGGTTGAGGCATACCAATATCACACCTGTCCCACCCAAAGCCGCCCCTATACCGTGGGCTACAGGTGTTGATACAGAGTCTTTCTCCCCATTTAGATACGAAATTAAAATTCCTATTAAAATGGGTTGTGAAATCTTCACGGCCTCCTGAAAATAAAGAAAGAAGGGGAATACAGAAATATAAAATGTTCTATAATTTGACAAGACTTCCATAAGTTCAAATTCATTTGATACCTTTTTATCTCTAAGAGAAGGTGAAGAATCAGTAGCTTATAGTTAAAGTACTATATAGAGAGAGAAAGATTTGACACCAGGACTATAAAACAGAAATCTCATGTAGAAAAACTATACAGTTGGTGGCAGAGGTTGCCTTGCTCAATATCTCTAAGAGAAGGCGAAGAATCAGCAGCTTATAGTTAGTACTATATAGAGAGAGAAAGATTTGACACCAGGATTATGAAACTGAAATCTCATATGTGGAAAAACTATACAATTGGTGGCAGAGATTGCCTTGCTCAATATATCATTCAATTCTATATCATTACATTGTATACGTTTGAAATCAAATATGATTTTTTAATAAACATTAAAAAATCAGTTAGAACCAGAGGGAAAACTAAGAAAACATTTCATTACCAATCATTGCTAATACATTCATGTGAAAAAAATCCTTACCACAAATAGTAACATTATGCCAGGTATGATGAATTGCCATTTAAAAGACTTGAAAACAGCAAGGAGTAGATTGGCTTTTCCTCCTTCTGCATCTCGTTGAAGTTGTACCTTCCAAAATCTAGGTTAGAAAATTGCAAAAAAAACATACTCAATTATACTATTAATCCCAATGATTATCATCATCATCAAGGATATTTATATTGATCATTATCATCACTATATACTGTTTTCATTATTATTATTATAATTACAACATGACACTCTTAAATGGTGAACTATTTCAAAAAAACAAAACAAAACGGAGCAAGATATAAAAAACAATAAATTACCCTACATTGTTGTTTCGTGTTAAAAACAATTTGGAACCATAAAAGAAGGAAGAAGGTTTGGGCGGGGGGACTGACAGCCACCTAAAATCGGCGTACTAACTTTTCAAGTCGAGTTTCCAAAAGTTGTGACTCATCCTCTTTGGATACATTGCATATATTGTCCAAAGTCAACTTATGTTTGAAACCAAGAGTAAAGAACGGATTGAGCCACCTGAAAGAAAACAAAAGACCCATGTAAACATGAAAATCCTAATACGCAAGAATGATCTATAAGAATACTAATAAGAGTTATTCAATGTAACTCATGTAACAGAACATCAAGCAATTGTTGGTACCATGTAAACTATATAAAATAAAATAGATCATTGATTGTCATGATGGAGTATTTAATTTATAAAAAAGAACATGTTTCCAAATCCATATCAATTATGATTGTGGCATCGGTGGGGTTCAGATCCAAGTTGGGGCATTCCAACGGAGAGTCCTTGGGAAAAGCCCTTCATACCATTTTCCCTCACTTCGCTCAACAGGTGCTGTCATAGTATGATGATAGTACAAGGGCCTAACTAACAGGCAAGTATGCTGTAATAGATAGAAAGTTTCAGAGTGATTTGGGCCTGCTGGGGGATAAATGATATAATGTCTGTGAGCCTCAAGCGGTACAGGTAGCCTATTACACCAATCTTTATCAAATCTGCTTTACAGACACCTACTACTTCTGCTACTGCACTAACTACGTAGTATCAAATTTCTTTTGATTTCACATGATCAAAAAGAGATTTTTTATTTTCCGGTTATTGACACTCAATTTGAGATATGTGCTATTATCATATGTCGTAATAAAATTCAAAAGGAAAATGGAATTCATTTGTGGTTTACCAAAACACAATCCTTGAAAATATATTGGCAGAATCATATGGGCACGCTCTATCACTTTCTGCCATGGTGGTGTCTGTCGTCATCTAATGAGATCATGCCTGCTTGAATGAGGTCACAAACTTCTGTATCATAATAGAAATTGAAATTAATGAATACATTATAATTCATGATTACCCTAGGGTATATTCATATTTTATAGAGACCAATAGGCCTAATAGACCAATATTTCCGAACACCCTGTTTCGAGTTCTTTTACAGATAAAATAGAACCCCCCCCCCTCCCCCCGTGGAGTATAGTAAATGACCATATTATAAGAATAATATCCATAAACGTTGATGTCATGTCAAGCTTTTGCTTGGATTAGATGTGAGAAGGAAGTTTGATTCGAACAACTGGAACTTCCGAAAAGCCACCGCCACCATCCATAACAGGACATTTCGTTCCAAGATTTTCGCATCAAAAGAAGTTCCCCGTCGTGATTTCAACATCATTGTGTACACGACACATGTGAACTAAAATTAGCAAACAGATGTGACAAATAATAGTGTTTTAGAATCTTATAAATTATTATATTAAATGTACTAGACCTCTCAAGCTCTTCAACTCCAAGTCAATTTCGGAAGTAAGTTGTCGGAAGTCGAAGAAAGGTTAAACTTTTTGGATTTTTATCAAAACAAGCCGATTGGAAGCAACGGAGCGAGAGACACAAAAGCTGCTGTTTGTTGTCATTCTTCTGTCACATGACAAACTAACAAAATGGAGAAGATTGTCATTCATCTTCTGTTATTAACATTATTCAATGTTTTTACAGTTAAAGGTAACTACTCTGGATTGTCTTGCTTTCTTAGTGTTGGAATCATGGTTTATGTCCGCATCTCTTCTCATCGGATAAGATACGAAGTATTTTTACTCCATTTGATAGGAACAAATTATTTTTCAAGAACAAGCTCAAAACCTGCATAGAATAACTAATTTGATAATAGTAATAGATGTAACACTAGATCTAGATCATATTTTATATATCCAAGTCTATTAGACTAAATTCTAGACTATAGAATCAGAATATAAAATGCAACGGAGTGTCTATGTACACGGTAATTGGTGATGGGGATCGAGATTTAATTTTTTTTCTCTATTACTAATTACTATTACTCTGCTATCTGAAAAAAAGAGCTACGAAAATAACAAACACACACACACAACCAAAAACAAACAAACAACAAACCAACCCCCACTTATAATTCATGTATAACAGATTTAGTTTAGAAAAGAAACCGGTTACCGTGTATGAGACTTCGCGCCCGGTTACCGTGTAGTGTAAGTTGTAAGTAGACTGAGTACTGAGACTTCGTGCCCGGTTACCGTGTACATAGACACTCCGAAAATGCAATGGCAAAGTGGATTAGCTGTATCTAATCGGATGAGACACAGAGACACTTTGATTAAATAATGTTCTAATTAGATACCCAATTAGATTATCTCGTCTCCTGTTCTAAACTTTCTGCATCTGAACCGGCCAACCAATTAATTTTGTTGGCAGTGATTATTCGGAGCCTGGGTGTGAATAGACAATTTTGTCTATTCGGACCTGTTTTTTCTTACCGATTAGATCTCTGCTCTCATGCGTATTATTAATTGACTTAGACTTATCAATCGCGTCTACACGACATATCAATTGATTTTCAGATTATTTTTGGTGTAAACTCTATAATTTGATACCATTTTGATTGAATTTCGACACATTTAGATCACCGATT
>JAULCB010238330.1:0-20545 GCA_032358575.1 Dendronotus rufus
GCATCCACAAACTTACATCCCTTGTTTTTGATGGTTTCTGTAATTACTTCCTACCATGTTGTTTTTGGTCTACCTCTGAAGAAAGATACAAATTTAATTTAGTTCATCTTTTTCTTTTATTCTAGAGGCAATGGTATATTTTGTGAACCTTACTTTGCAATTTTTAAATGCTCCTATTCAATCTCCCCACAGAGACTTCAAGAGAGATGTTGCAGTAAATCAAGCCTGGAGCTGAGTAGCTTTGTTTTACTGCGTGGCTGGGTGTCGTTCTACAGCAGTGCTCATTCTTCCGTTGCTCACATGGATTTTGATATGGTCACAATGGGGACGGTGTTCAAAGCCACCCCCATTGCCTGCGTGCCTATTGTGCTGACGGCCTTGTCCAAAAACTTGGCAGGACCAATGAGTCTAAGTCAAACACAAGGAATGCCGAAGTCAGGGTAAGGATTTATTGATGAATCATGATTTGTAATGTAACTCTTGGGAAGTCATTATTATTTCTTCCATCGTTTTTCGTTTCATTTAAAAAAAACTAGAAATGATAAAACAAATGGCCATAAATCGTTGTCAGCACTGGTCTGACGCTGAATTAAATTACTCATGCTGGAATGTCATGTTGATCCTTTTTTGTTGCTCTTCCTATCATAATCTCACTATAGTTAACAAAAGAATGAGAAAGTACATCTGATTCATACACCAGTATTATTTTGAAATTTTTGAGATTGCTAGTTTTTCCAGTCATTGACTATGTATTGAAGAGCTGCCGACTAAAGTATCCTGATAGTAACACTGTGAATTACAAATTTAGCTATTTTTTGTACTGGACACATTCGATTTTGATATTTTCAGGTATTTGACAATGGATTCTGCAAGAAAACTGTTGTTGGTTCTGGAATCAGATCCAAAAGCTGGAACTTTACCCATTGTCGGAATGTGAGTTGGAAAACATGTTTCAGCACGCTTTCTAGTTTATTTTCTCCTTTGAAAACAATCAACATGACGTGCATAAGAAATGAAATAAATCATAGCTCTCTGTATTGAATCCAATATACTAATACTATCTTTATTCACAATTTAGACGTTATCATATCTTATTATTCCTTTCATCTTTCCTTTAATGACTGGTGTTTTTTTTAGTTGCTACTGAATCATCCTTTTAACTGTTATTTTGTTACTCCTTGATTCTTTCTTTAAATGACTCGTTTCAATCCAAACTTTGATTTCAGTTGGGTATCAGGTGTAGATTTTATACAACACAGCTTTGTGTGGGCGGCGTGTCTGAGGTATATTCACAACACTCATCTTCAAGATAGGTGTGTATTTGTACCTTTTTCGTATGACTGTTTTCAAATCATATTTTTTATTATGATTCCAAATTAACCACTAAAGATAATTGATGATCTTGAGATTTGATGCTTTAACAATTCTTTTTAATCAAATTCAGCGATGCAGGTTTTTAATTCATTATGTTAAAAGAAACTTTTAAAAAAAAATTCTCTTGAAAAAATAATAAAGGTATAAAAGATCCAAATATGAATTGTTCAATTCAGTCTCTGATCAACTGATGTTGGTGTACAGCCTACACATTTTTTTATTTTTTTTCAATAATACTGATAACATTACACTGTTACACATTAACAAAATAAGCTCTGCATTGGTAAAACTCCTCTTTATGTTTTTTTTCATTTTTTTTTTTTTCAGAGTATGCACACCCCCACAAGAATTCTTGTTGGTTGTGTACTCCTCCCTCCATTCAAGACCCGAGTTTTTTCAGTGCTCTACGACAACAGGAGAAAGCAAATTAATCTATGAACTATGGAGTGGCCATGAAGTTTACAATCACACTAAGGTGATTTTTCCATCTCACATTTATGGTCACCGATATTTGACTGTTAACCGCATAACTACAGCTAGTTACTACTTCACAATTCACTTTTTACATTCCACCTGCTACCCTTTATTTCATAAATTTCATAACATAAATACACTCCCAAATGGTTAATACTAAGTTTTCGTGACTGTCTAATTCATTTTGTAGTAAAACCTATAACATTTCATATCAAAATGGTATCCAGACCAGAAGTGCCTTTTCACATGACCCATTTACGTGATAACCATTATGGAATGTACCTCAACATGTTTTTTATTTATCTTTGATTCCAAGCAATACTTGTAGGAAAAGCAAAGTTATTGAAAGAATTCATTTTGGTTGGTATTGAATCTTTTTTTTCTTTTTTTTTTCTTCAGTCTTTGTCCAGTCAGAGTGATGATTTTACTGAAGTGGAGCTTGGTAGTGGAGAGAATGAGGAGGAGAATGCTCTCTTTAACACAGCCCTCGCCAAACACAGAGCTAATGTGTAAGAATTGAAAGAAAGACCATTGTTTTATTTATCACTTCACTTCCAACCTTGTTTGGGAACTGTATTAATTATGTTGGGGGGTAGGTTTTTAAATATAAATCTTGTTATTTTTTATTATTGATTCTACTATTATTTAGATGTGAAATGATTGTGTCAGATAGATTTTTTAAAGCAAAAGTTTTGTATATTTTTCAGAACAAGTGGTCATCTTGAGAAAAGTTCATCTGAAGATATTAATCCTAGATCATTACCTACCCCTCATTCTGAATCCGTGAGTCTTTCTAGAAATTAATTTGTTGTGATACAGACCTGTAAATCTTCAGCCAATTGTCTGATTTCAGACAATCTCAATTTAAGGAACTGCCTGATTTTTCAATATTTTTTGCAGTATTGATTGGAAGTCTATAGTATAATAATCCCTAACCTTAAGTGTGGACAATTTTCAGACAATTTTATGTTGGGTCATTTACAGGTCTGTGTGATAGCATTTTCACTTACCTACCATTGTTTGACTAACTATTTAAAAGTTGATTTTAGCACTTTTTTCATTTTCTTATCTATTATCTTTACCGTTGAAAAACATGTTTACAAATTATGTGATAATGTATTTGGAATAATACAATCTGAATTTATATTTGTTTTAAAAGAATTACCAGATTTATTCTATATTGTCTATAAAGAAAACGAAATATATACTTTTATAAATTGTTCCATTGATATATCTCCCTAGTTTCCTGTGATGAAACCAATGGTGCCTGATGTTTCCATATTATGGACAGACTCTCCTAATAATTCTGCTCTGCCGACATCCTTTCCTCCAACTGGCTCACCAGCAGCCTATAATGGAGGACAACACGTGCCTTACATCAACAACAGACTGCCGAGCCCTGGGACAGTGTACCAGCACCACCACCACCACCCCGCTAATGTACAATCGATATCTCAGACTCCCAATCAGCCGCAGCCTTACATGCAGAGCAAAATTCAAAGAGAAAATACACAATGCAGCACAGCAACTCAAAGAGAGATCGCACAAATGTCGAAAGCTTATATTTCTCCAGGACTAGAGCAGATGAGGTCTCTGCCATCGTCTCATTCTTCTCCAAGCATGCCATTGCCTGGGAATGTCTCTTGTAATTCTGTCAGGTCTCCCAACTACCAAATGAATTTTACTACGGGCCCAAATGCTTACAATAGCAACAACCACAGAACTCCAGTAAACTCGCAAAATTATCATCATCCGTCTTCATTACGACACCATACGCAAACTCAAGCTATTCCCAGATCAATTCATCCCGCATCTTGTTACCCCGGTGTTCATCCCCATTCTCATTCAGAGTTTAGTTCAAACCACATTGACACAAGCTCACACGTTGTACAGTCTTATCCTTATCCTGCTGGTCATCATAGGCCACAACATGAAATGATGCCATCATCTCAGGGGGACGCCTATTACGCTTCGCAAAATGTGATGGACTATAACAGAATGCAGTCTTTACCAACAAGCCAAATCCCACCTCAAGTCGTACCATCGTCAGCAGGATTACCAGTAGGATGTCAAATGATGCCTGACAATAATGTGCCACAATGGCCGAATAACTTTATGTTGGCTAATCAACATAGGAATCAAGAACCCCCAACAGGTACACCTCATCCTGTGTGGTCGCCTGGTTCAACTCAATCTCATCCTGTATGGATGCCCGGTTCAAATCAATCTCATATGCCTCCCGTAGGAAATCAGTACGTTCCCTGCAACCCGCTGAAAACTGTTGTGGAGGAAAGTTCATCCTCGTCGTCTTCTTCTTGTAAATGTAATTGTAGTGCGGAGAAAAGCGTGTCAAGAAACCACGAAGACAGCGTGCCCAGGCTTGTTGAAGGGGAAGCCGGTATGAATAGATCCAGTCATAACAACAGTACGGGCAACAATACGAAATCGAGTGATGATGACAGTGGGCTGAGTGTAACCCCTGACAGACCCAACGCGTCTCCTACACCCAAGGCTACGAGTACGAGTGTTAACGGTCCCATTGGTAATGGCTCCAACGCTTTAGGAGGGGCTATGGCTATGAATAATGTCAACTGGGACCAAGTTCCGCCAGAGATTAGATCTCTTCTCATCCAGCAGAACGAACAACTCAAAATGCTTCAACAGCAAATACAAATGCTAATGATGAATACCTCTCAAAAGTCATTAGTACCCCCTCCGAGTGATCTAGCAGCCTCTTCAAGTCATCCTGTTTCATCATCGGATTCAGCGGCTAGAGCTATGTGCACGGTCGCTGTCAACACCAGTTTTCCAAATGAACAGCCGTCTACACTTCAATTTGAGCCGCGTCAGCATAATTGTCAAAAGGTTCCTTCTCCACCCAGGCAACCTCAAAGCTATGAAAGGAGAGAGGGTATGTCCTTCTTGATGAATATTTGAGATCTTTCTTGTAACTTTTAATCTTTTATTCTTTTGTGCCGGCCTTATATTTTTCTCACATCAGAAGACCAAAACAAATGAAGCAATTCTTTTAGATACAGAATATTTGGGTGGGTTTTATAAAGTGATATGTCAAAATATATGACATTGTCGTGTTTTTTAAAATCAAATTTTCGATCAAATCCTAAATTCCATGTTATTCCATTTCAGATCAAAATAATTCTGACAACTCTCCAGAGGTTATAAATTCTAGAGGTCCACCTCCATTGCACAGTACTTCTTATATGGCTTTAGATACAAGAGAAAATGTCTTGTCCTCTTCTGGATCATCACACCCTGAGGCTCAAACTAATGTTGCAAGAGATGACGAAGAAAACTTTTTATCAGTGTCTGCTGAACTTACCAAAAAGTCAAGATCTATGAATGAAGGGAAGAGTTCAGAGTTCGAACCAAACAGGTAAATTTCTGTTGTTTAGTTTGAAGACAAAAGTATACAAGAAATGGTAGTTTAGAGAGTAGTCCAAATTTTCTGTTTGCTTCATTTCTATTTTCCTCATTTTCGTTTTTTATTTTACTGTTTTTAAAACATCATTGTGCAAAGATTAAAATCTAATATGATTTATTGTTGATTAAATCTTTTATTGACACCCTTAGCTGTTGTCCTGTTTACTTTCGAAATATATTTTTTCAACAGAAGTTCAGAAAATGAACTTTTAAAAAAACGATCATTATAAAGCTATATAATATCTATCATCTTTATTATCTTTATTTCAGATTTGCTCCTAATGTAATTTGATTATATTGAAATCATTGGTTTTTGGTTTTGTCTTTCAGGTCACAGCTGGATCCAAGTTATCCAAATGATAGTGATTTCTATAATAACGGCGAGGTATTATCCACTTTCAACATTTTTTTATATTTATCTTAAATTTATGTTTGGTTTTCAATTATAAATGCAAGCGTTCTACTGAATCCTTTTGTGCAATTATTTTTCTGATAAAAAAAACGTAAGGTATCCTGCTTTTGAGACCGATACTGTACGGTATCAGAAAGAGTGCCACTTCTACCTTTCACTTTATTTTAGGAAGGTTGTCTTTACTCTGGTAGTCAGATATATCATTGATCTTGTCTTAGTTATATTCATTCATCCAAAACATTTCAGGTTATCCACCGTTTTAGAGTTACTCAATATGGTTCAGGTTTTGTGTATTGTTGAATATATTTTTATCAATAATGATTAATTTCCTTTCCAATTTTTTTAATCTTCTACTTGAGATATGCTCAGGACTCCTCTACTGTTTCAATGCTACCTTTTTTCTTCTTTTAACTCTTTCGCTACTATTCGTTTCGGCGCAGAAAATGGCCAAATCTGGCCATTAGCTAAAAATTTGGCGCGCCTACCTAGTCACTTTAAATTGTTTTGTATTCTACGCTAATTATAGTTTTACTATAAATCCGATCACATATACAAAATTTGATATTTATTTTCTTCATGCAATTATCTTTCCAGTGGTATGTCACTTTTTATGCTTTTGTTAATTTTGTAATGAGTAATCCTCTTTTAAAAAGATCGTGTACGCGAAAAAAAAACCAACTCATTTTGAACTTGTGTCTCAGCTAGGATTTGGCCTGGTAGCGAATCAGTTAAGAAATGAAATGACCTCCGCTTTGGTCAAGTGGTGAGTACACTCGCTTACCACCAGGACTTTTTGGGTTTGAACCTCTGCATGGGGAGAAGTTTTTAAGGCTTTAACTCTGCCATGTCTTCTAATTTTATCGCAGATGAACTATAAAAGGGCGATAACTAAAAACTTAGAAGAGAAAAAATTGAAATTGAATGACTTCAATTTTTGTAAAACCCTTGTTCTTATCTTGATTTCCTCTATGTCAACCACACAGGATGAATCTTATTCCACTCTGGCAGAGGAAGCAACAGATCCAAGGCAATTTTATGATCAACTCATGGTAATAACTTTTTGAATTTTAATAAATATTATATTACTATTATTACAAAAATGTTTCCATGAATTAAAGAGAATATTAAAGCAGTCTCTGCTTGCTTTTTTTAAGTCACTATCACTATCATCATTGTTTGTAAATGGAAAAAGTAGGGTATTGTTGTTATTTTTCTGTGTGCAATTAAAAGAATGCATTTTTATATAGACCTGAAGGATTGTTAAAGTATTTTCTTGTCTTTTTCTTCCGTACACAGAATAACATCCAGATGTTTTTAAGCAATGGAGAGGAGGAAAGTACTACACCATCGGATAAAGACGACCAAACATCCCCTTTACATGAGAGTGTTACAAAGTAAGTTCTATTCAGATTTTAAGAAAAAGATTTTTGATGAATTTCTTTATTCCATAATGGGTGGTGGACGGTATCACTGGTGGGTTCTACTTGTGTTTCTTTAGCTTTTTTGAACTAAAATTATCGTCTTACTTTTATTCAAACAAAATTAATTTTCTCATTTGATTGATTCCCAAATTTTTTTCTGGTTTATCATCAGAGTTCCCGACAGTGCAAATTCTACTCTGTTTCCCCACATCAACTACATGTCCATGATGCTCGGAGCGAATGCGGAAACTGGCCAGTCGATGGAGATAAATGCCATGGCCATGAAATATCTCAAAGACGACCAGCTTACTCAGATGGCCATGATGATGAAGAACAACGAGGGCTGTGACACACAGACTACCAATCGACTTCTTCAGAGAATGATAACTGCAGGGGGAAACAAAACATCTTCTGAAATTTCGCAGTTAGGCATATCTCCTAACAATTTGACAATGGGAACTCGTAATTATTTAGAAAAACACGGCCTTCTTGGAAATGAAAGCCAGTTTCTTAACGACAACTCTGTATTTGACCACACGCTCAAACTCAAAACTGATTTTAGCATGGCCATGACAGACAGTGATAAGAGCTCTGGAATGTTTAAATCTCCAGGATTTTCTCCAAGGAAAAATTATGAAAGAACAGAGTTGGCTCAAATGAAATTTAATCCATCTTCTTCGGCTAGAAATGAAGGTACAAAAGATAACAGGTGGCAAGATAATAATTTTATAGTGACAAATATCCCCAAAGATGTCGGTGCATCTCCTGTCTTAATGCCTCCAAAGCATTACAATATGGCACAGGCTCCAATGCAGCCAGGTTCAGACAAAAACTTGCCTAGAGCTAGACACGGTATGTTTGACAATTGCTCATCTGGTGATAACGCTGATAGTGAAAATATTCTAGATATTGCAAAGCTAAAACAGCTCCCAAAGCTCTTGTAGGAATATTCATGATTCTTATTGTGAATTGAAAATGGTGGCTAGAAGTCTCTTATCACCAACAAAATGGGATAGCAAACAATTTGTTGCTTTTGAATTGCTGCGTTCATTACCAGGTATATAAATTCGCTTGAAAGATTCAAACCAATCACAGTGTAAAGAGGTAACAAAGTTGCCCACCATACAGATGTCCATGGTTCGAAGTTTGGCACTGATTAGTTTTTATTGCTTGACTTGGCTGAGTGTTATCAAGTCTTTAACGCCCTTTTTAACACAATAAGGTGTAAGTGTACACTTCCGATAGAACTTGAAATTTCATAGCAAAATCAAGCCATAAAAATTGGACCTCAACTACATTAGGCGTGGTGGGCAAGTTCGTTACCTTTATACCACAACAGCTCCCAAATTGGCAGAAGACTATAGCTACTTTCTAATAGAGTGTTATAAAGTGATTTGTAGTTGTGATTTAAAAGAAATCTCACCTGTAAAAGGTGACTGAATTGTGTCTCTAGGTGCCTTTTTGTTCTTTTCAAAGGTTTTCAGTTTGTTATAGCATGCAAAGTTTGTTTCATTTGCTCAAGTGCCTTTTCCATGCCTACATCATGTATAGTACATATTTTTGGATTATATTGATATTCTATATAATATGTCGATTCTTATATTTAGGTTGTAGTCAATTTAGATATCTAGGTGTAGTTATTAACCTCATATTTTATGTAAAAGTTAAAGATGCTTAAATTAAGGTACAGATAGTCAGGCTGCAC
Source organism: Dendronotus rufus (assembly GCA_032358575.1). NCBI lineage: Eukaryota > Metazoa > Mollusca > Gastropoda > Nudibranchia > Dendronotidae > Dendronotus > Dendronotus rufus. The sequence continues at coordinate 8,828 of JAULCB010238330.1, forward strand.
ATTACTCTTTACGGAAATAGATTTTATGTTCAGCATTTTGTTATTAAGATTAGAAATCTACTCTCTGCTTCGCTCAAGTAACTGATGATAACCTAAGTTTGTTGCTTTTACTTTTAGGATATTAATCCTAATGGTTATTCATGAGAAGAATGTTTATAAAATCAAACAGCTGATACTGATAAGTTAAGTAGGAAGCTAAAGTGAATAGGGGATTATGTAATGTATGTGTTTTGATGAGTCAACATGTGGGCAGTGGCGTCAGTTCAGACTTGTGCATGTGGCGAAGTGATAGATGGTCATGGGAGTGGGAGTGATTCCCACACTGCCCTTGGTGCTACCTAGTTGTCATTTGAGAAAGCCTGTATTTCCCCAGCCCTCATTTTGTCTCTTCTTGAATTAGGAGAGTTGGGAAGGTGTGTGTGTGTGTGAGAGAGAGAGAGAGAGAGAGGGGGGGATTGGGATCTTTATCACAAAGAAACTTCAATATTTGATGCAAGTAAGCATTGCCTATACTGTATAGAGAGAGACAGAGACAGAGTGACAATGTTGTTATGTTTATATAGAGAGACATTTGTTTTGTGTGATCGAAGTTTTAAAGAAAGATCTGACCTTAGATATTTGAATGCAATTTTTTGTCAAGACTAGTTTCCCTTATATTAGCTGTACTAATATTTTGTACAAATATATTTATATCCAATTGTATAAATTTTGTATACACATATTGTTCTGTATTATATTTATATGCTTTATTTTCTAATTTATTACTTTAGAGATCTGAAAAAGTTTTGTAAATCATAGAATTTCAATGTGACTTAATATTTGTTAGAGGGCATTGTAAAATGTATTAAAATATATTACTACTCTACACATAAACCGTAAACCAAATTCATTTTTAAGTTTTTTTGTTTCCAATAAGTAGGCTTAAGTTTGTTAAGTTACTGTCAATGGGGGTGACTTTGCCTACTACTTACTAGACACGTAGCTATACTATTTATTGAATAACTTTCGCTTAATTTTCCACTTCTTTAATAGGTCTACTTTCTAGTATTATCAGTATGCAAAGTCACCACTGTTGACAACGGCACTGTTTTGACTGATGTATCTGCATCATCCAACTCACGGTCATGAGACGAGATAAAGATAATTATGGGTTTATAGTCTGCATCCCCATACAGCTCCACAGACATTACAGTACAGCAGGCTTACTAAATTAAGAAACCTCTTTCAGTCTCAGGCAGTAAGCAGCCTTTGAGGTGCTTTTTTAATGCTATCATCTTTCTCTTCTTGAGTACTCATTCATACTTGTGAAGTGAGGAACAAATTTTGAAAAAAAGTATTTCCTAAGGGTCAATATCGGACCGAGCCAGGATTTTAACCATGCCAGATTGACAAAACAATTTGGCTACGACCAATGCCACAGAACTGAACCCACACAACATGGCGTACCAAAATCTCAAAAATTGGTTCCTTTCAATATCACTGTCACTGTCAGTCAGTAGTTAATCTTAAGCCTTTTTGCTATAGTGATACAGCTATATCCGCTTTGGAGTTAACATACGAACTGACATCTGAGTGAGAGTGTTCAAAGAAGTTACTGAGGAGACGACCGGTTTTCGGCAATTATCTTATACTATACATCGTAAATCTAAAACCTAAAAATAAGATATGTCTATAAAAATTAGTCTTTCCCAAGGACTAGCTGTTGAACTTGCCTCACTGAGGCAATATTTTCAAGGCTTTGCCTCTTTCTATTGCAGTGCAGATGGACTATAAAATGGAAGTGCTACCCGTGACTCAGATAATCTGAGGTTACATCTGATGCGTTGAAACTATTGATAAACTTTATAAAACTTGTTTGTAGCTTAGCCAGGATTCGAACCAAAGACCTTCTGGTCACTAGGCAGACAGACTGACCACCCAGCTATCAACAGCAATTCTTTGGATGCTAATAAGAACTCTCCTCTCTCTCTCTCTCTCACAACACCCACCCTTCCCAATAATGAAGAGAAATCAAATATGAATAATTCAAGAATTTAATTTGAAGACAAATCACTTTGAGAAATCAAATACCTAAGAATAATTCAAGAATTTAATTTGAAGACAAATATATATAGAAGAGATTCTCAACAGGATTGTTGAAAGCGCATAGGTACATACACGTGTACAGGTATATGTAGGTATGCCTCTAGCAATGGTAGCAACACACCTGGCGATTATGACTTTTCAAAAGCATTATTCAAACTTCAATAATCATAATTTTAATGGTTTTAGTTTTAAGTTAATTTTTACCCGTAAAATTCATTCAAAAATTTCATCTACACACATAGGTCTAGGTACATCGTTAAAATACCAATTCAACAATTGTTGTAGTCTTAGTCTTAGTCTTAGTCAAAGAAATGGGCGGTAGAAATTCATAACATCTTGAAAATCAAATCAATAAAAACCACCTAGCTTTCCTTTTTTTTCCTGTCTTTACTTATGCTTTGCACAAAAGTACCAAACAAACTGATAAAAACAAATGAACTCAGGAGAAAACGCAAGTTCTTGAACCACTGAGAGTAATCCATAATTTGGGTGTCAACATATCCAGCCATAGCAATACCCGACATCACAATAGGAAAAGCAGTTATACTTGGGTACATGAGAACTCCAACCCAACCAACTAAAGGCAGAAATACGCTGTAGCCAAGAGACTTTAAATTTGCTTGTTGTGGTGTTGCCAAATCTTTTCCCCATGCCACACCTCCAAGAAAAGATAGAATACAAGCTCCATAGACGAGTTGAACATGTGCTAAAGATGAACAATACGTTGATGTCATAAACATATAAATTGGCACTGACATAAAAGGTATAAGGCCACTTATTCCGTACAACATGAATGGAGTAGGAGTGGATATTAGACTCTTCAAACTCAAAAAATGAAATAATGACTTCTTTACATCTTTGGCATCGCCAGTATTATTTGGCTCAACAGCTGTAAACTTAAAGGCAGATGTAAAGAAACCTCTGGTATATTCTGTTGTTGCAGTGGACCATTTTGAGCAAACTCCATTTAAATTGTTCCCATTCAATTGCTGAGAAACAAATGTGTTTCCTGTATGGAAAGGTAGGACAGCATGGTATGGTTTTGATTTTGTTGTTAAATGATTATAACAATCACCTTGCTGAAAGCTGGTTGGAAGATGTAATATTTTCTTGGTAAATTCTTCGGAATTTGTATGATAAAGATTAATGGGTGGTAGTGGTAGTGGTATAGAGGATGCTGGAAGTGGAAGTAGATTTTGAACAGATGGCCGAGCTGACTGATGATATATGGATACAGGAGGGAGGAGAGTGCGTCTAATCAGATGTTGAAATGCCATGGCCAACAATCTGTCTGTCTGGAATAAAAAGAGAGAGAGAAAAAAAGGCTAAATTCAAACAACAAAAATATGACTTCATATGAAGTATAAAGGTATAGATCCAGATATGTTTAAAGTGTGTATCCCTGTGTACATTTAAGTTCATACTCGTAGACATTTCATCATTTATCCCCCCGTACAGCTTGAATTTTGCCTTCTGCCTAATTTCCGTCTCTGCCAATACATAGCTAGATAACCCATGCAAAGAAAAGAAAATAGGGAGGAAGTCCGTACACTCAAATGAACAAAACCTGACACCCAAAGGTAGAGAAGGTAAACAAAAAGAAAGTAATGGTAACAAAAGACCATCAAGAGTAAATAAATACGAAAAAGCACTTCTGGTCTGTTGAATATTTTTGAAGTTAGCTTGATACGAAATATTTCCTACGTTACTACGGGACTGAGTGTCAGGCCAACAAAATAAAAGAACATTCTAAATGCAAATCAAAAACTAAAACACAGTGTAAAAATAATTCAATTAATTGACCTTCCTAGTTAGATAGAGTTAGTCTACGTATTGCTGAGAACGGAGGACAAAGTCAGGCAGTGGCTGTTGGGGTCTTAGAAACGATGGTTTGCTGTTGTCAAGTTTTAATTAAGAAAAACAACAACCTACGGATAGCTATGAAGGAGCTGAAGTGAATTTGTTGGGGGAGGAGAAAGGAAACCATCGAGAGTCGAGAGTTAATTTATTTGTCTTTTCATTTTTGAATAACAGTATAAAGCCTCTCTTGATTGTTTATTGTTTTGTTCCCATTAAATTTCACAGTAGTTTCCCTTTCCTAGTCGGCAATGTCAATAAAAGAATTCAACGCGAGCAAAAAAATGATTATCCAATGAAATTGTTTTTTAGTATTTTCGATATATTCATCGACCAATCCTTGTGCTTGTTTCAACTCGCTTCGGGGTCTCTCCAAGCCTCGTCGCCCAACCAAGACTGCGCGAGTCTCAGTGTTCACATCGGCCTTTATTTGACGTCATGTCGGTGGAGAGACTTCCCAGATGCCTGTGCGTCGACGGCAAACTTTACAATACATGGAAGACGACAGCCATCCTGTCGGCCGAACGTCTCACATACAGAGGGCGAAAAAAGGCCAAATTGGGTGATCCTGGCTAGCCTGATGACCCTTACGCCCGGCCAAATTAAAGATAAACTGACAAATGCCATCGGCAACGACAAAAATGTAAGTTTTAAGCTCCAAATGTGATATTCGAAATAAAATTTAGTGTAATGGAAACATCTCATGGTGTTGAATGTCCACCATTGCTTATTGTGGCAAAGGAAAAACATGGGGAATGGAATGTTTATGTGCGAGTTAGAAATGAAATTGTCGATTTTGTTAGATTGTAGATTGCAACTCGCAATTCAACTAACAAATAATTAAATTTGAGGCTATTGCAATGAGATGTTAGATTTTATTTTATCTTTAGAAAATGATATTGGTGGCCTTTATTATGGTTTACTGACTTGATGTTTACTTTGAAAAGTTGAATCAGGACAAGTGTGCTACTGACTCTGGTATCTTAGACGTCTAGAAATAGACACTTATACTATAATTTCCAAAGATTATAGTTACTCTGTGCCACCCTCTCCTTTTGTATGACCTTTTACTCAGTTGGACTTCACCTTTTTTTATTTACCCAAATTATCAAGCTAGGATCTGTTCTTGATTACTCTTTAAAATTAAATGCCGACTTGTAACTTCTTGGGAGCTGTATCAGACACATGTGCTTCCCTTTTTGCTGCATTCATGACTGTAAATTCTACTATTGCTTATAGACGACTGATTGTGGGGGAAATAAACCTCATCTACTAGGAATCTGTGCCACTGAATCTGAATATTATTTTTGGGGGCTAAGCCCTCAGTGTAGAATCTTGGTACCTGAATATAATTTGTGGGGGCAACTAGATTAGAGTAATTGAGAGGGTCCCGACCACCTAATGCCATTTTTCAACCTTAATCGCTTACCATTTGTCCATGGAAGGAAAATCTGATAGTAGGTACAGCATTAAAGGAAATCTAGTCCACTAACGTTCAACGTCGTTAGTAGTCCGGCTACTTAGATTGTCCGGCTACTTAGATTTTTTTTCGAAGTGGGTACTCAGAGTGCAGCCTTGAACTGTTTCTCTCTTTAGGGCAATAACTCTTGAACTGTTTCTCTCGTTAGGGTGGGTTTTGGGTTTGCAACGCTCTGTCTACCGTCAGCCTTTTTTATGTTAATTTTTTCTTCATTGTTATAATTCAAGAGTATAAGGATACAAAACTTTCCAAACAATGGAGAAATCTTATAAACCTACTACAAAATGGCGACCTGATCGATAGTAGTCTATTGAAACGGATCACACCAATTAACCCTTTTTGGGGGTTTAACCACTTGACTGGTAACTTAGAATAAAAATGGGTGTCAGGATTGGTACTTAATGAACACTTGCATTTGTTTTTTCATGATTAGAGACTTTTCTATTTGTGACAGAGCAATAAAAGTATACATTTTCTGAAAGGTAATTGAATGAAGAATAACTTGGTAAAAAGAAAAAGATATTTTGAAAACTATGAGATATAAGGTGTCACTTCCCCCCAAAAAAATTTGTTGTCGTGAGGTAATCCATATAGTCAATAAAAAATATAAACAAAAAACACTTATCATGTGAAAAAGACAACAAAGACGTAAATCAGAATGTCAACAAACAAGGAAAATAGTCTTTCCCTCTAAATCATGGTCAGAATCATCACTGATTCCTCACTTGTATATGAGACTGAATCGGGATGAACTTTCTCGTCACTTCAATCGCTTATTTTAGGTGAAAATCGATTTAAAAACGGGGAAAATCGACAAAAAATGACTTAGAACTCTAGATTTACAATCATACTAACAGCTAAATCAGCGTAGACTGGAATATAGCAGTTTCCAGCAGTTTGGTAAACAAAGAGGGTGTATAGAGCCACGATCGTGGCCCGTGCCAGTCAAGTGGTTAATGTAAAGCTAGCCTCTAGAAACCCCAATCTGAGGCTGCACTGTAGAATTTGAATTCCATCATGTACTAACCATTGGTGTCAAATAGAATATTTGAGGACTGCTGCAAAACCAGACAGTAAAGGGGAAATATTTCCGATAGATTGGCTGTTATGAATGATTTTCCGAAAAATACAGGCAAGGATTTTCTATTTTAAAAGAATTTGAGTTCTATTCCAACTTATCTGCCGATCCTTAGTGTCTGTAGTGGAGTCCCTTTAACTTTACAGTTTTCTGAGACATTAATTCTTACTTTATTCACTGCTGTAAACTACTATAGATGTTTATTTCTGTCTCTAAAATTCTTTGGTTAAAAGTTATAGTGCAAGTAAAGTAATATCTACTGAAATTCTAGAAGTGCAATTATCCTATGCTGTTTCCACTCACTGTGGCAGCTATTGCAAAGAATTCGAGCTATGATTGAATTGTATTTTTCAACACAAGTGATTTTAGAAAGCATACGGTTACTGATATTCTATGCGGGTTAAATAATCAAATGTGTTTGTTTGGTGGTTTTAAAACATTTTTTTAATCGTTCAAACTGGCATTTCTACGCAAAGATTGCCTTTTGAATTTAGTCTCGGTGGTTGTTTTCTTATATTGTTGGATATCAGAATAATGTTACAAAGACACCACTTTTACGGCGTTTGCCGGAAATCCTTCATTTTTTAGCAGTGCCAGAGAGCTCCGACATGTTTCCAGGAGACGTTGCTGGTTGGGGGAAAAAATTTCAATTCTTTGGCAAACAGTCGGAAGTTTTGCTGGAACAGAAATGCAAATCAACCATCAGATGGTGTATTTTTGTTTGCTTTACATTCACAACTCGTACTAACTGGAAAACTACCTTTTTTAACCTTATACTATAAATAAATACACATAATATAAAGTGGAAGCAATTTATTATCCTATTTTGTTGTTGTTGCTTTATCCTGTTTGAAGATTGCCCTAGAACAGATACAATTCAGTTTAGTAAAGAAGTTAATAGTGTGTTTAATAATCCTTTTGTTCATTTGAGTAATATTGTATTTAAAATATTTGTAAATGTTAATCACTTCGTAATTTTTGGTATGAAAAAAACATGCCTTACTGACTACTTGAACACTCTTGTTAGTTGATTCGGTTATGGAAATATATTTTCATTGTTTGTGTCTACATTTGTCAGGTTATTGACGAGAAGGAGGTTGAAGAAGTCATTACACTTCTGGAGGCCAGTACCATCACGAAAGAAGTTCTTGAGGTAAAGTTGAAATAGATTATTTGCCGTGTGGGTGAGCTGTAAGGGCAAACTTTTAAAAAAATACAGAGGATACGTAGAGATGTCAAGAAACAATTATTTTCTCCTACTATTTGTCAAGTTTTGATGGAATTTAAAAAAATGCAAATATGATGTACAAGTTGATCTTGAGATTTTTCTACAAGAGAGAAAGAGATATGACTTTCCATTATTTATCTCCCAGCAAGCTTATTCATTCAATTGGCCTGTTAAGTGCTTTTTGTTATGCTGGTGATATTTTTCTGTGTAGTATGTAGTCGGGTACTGACTTGCGCACATGGGTGAAATGTAGAAAAAATATGTGTAAAAAAAGGCTTTTCCTATGACTCAACATTAGAGCCAGCCAAGATTCAATCCAACAACCTTTTCAATTTCAGATAGAAAGCCTGACCACTATGCTACCAATGCCACAAGGCAGGGGTTGTTTTTAATGCAAAGGAAACTCAGATTATCTGAGGGATCAATATTCCTTCAGTCTCAATGCTATTCAGATTTAACCCCTCTCCCCAAACCCCAAACATTTTTAATTTGAAAGGTTTGTCTCAGAAATGGTTGTACACGAACTTATTGAGCTTTATAACAACCCTCTCGTTCATTGTGATCCTATGTCTCTTTTATTAGATACTAAACATAAACCATCAAATTTTCTGCAAGAGCTTTTTGTAATTCTGCTACTTGTCTTTGGGATTCCATAAGTTATGAGACTTATCCTAATATTGATATTTAAAAAGAGAAGGGAAACAACCTTTAAAAAGATGTTATGATGTCTTTTTATCAAGTTTTTGGGGGTTTCTTTTTATAGTTTGTCTTGCATGTTGTACATTTTTTACCATGATTTTATGTCACTTGTGTATGTGTACTCTTTCCAGGTGTTTGTGAAGTGCCACAGAGCACACTTATATGGATTGTTTTTGGCGCTATAGAAATCAATTATTATTACATGGTTTATTTACAAATATTATTCTGCTAAAATCATTAAATGACATTTTATTCACCTTCTTCTACAGCAAACACGACTTGGTAGAGACATTAACCATGTCCGCAAAATTGTGCAGAATCCATCGATTCAAAGAAGAGCTCGCAAACTCGTCAAAGCATGGCAGGTACTCTTAGTGGGTCAAAGCTCACCTCAGGTTGCCAATGGCCAACATCCTAGAATCAGTCCTGATCTTTCACCTGCTATAGTAAAGGGTGGCACGCCCAACAGATTTTCACCTGCTATAGCAAAGGGTGGCACACCCAATAGATTTTCACCCGCTATCGCAAAGGGTGGCACACCCAACAGATTTTCACCTGCGGCACTAGCTCAATCTCGTCAGCAAAGTTTGAAGGTCACAAATGTGAAAAGTCCTGCCAACCAAACTTCATTAAGACCTTCTCTTCCCTCATCAAAATTGGCCTTGAAAGAGCAAACAGCTAAATTAGGTCGGAAAATCAAGTCTCCCTCAATAGGAACTAACCATAATCCTGGTGCTCATAGTATTAATGCAAATGAGGGTTCAAACCTGAGTTGGCCGAGGACACCACCTTCTAACATTAGTGAAAGTAGTCAGGATAGACTTGGTAGCGAAAATGTTCAAGAGCCTACTACTTCTGCTAAATCAAAAAAGCGGAATTTTAAGTTTGACCAAAAACAGACTAATCATTCCATCAGTGAGTCATCCAAATCGGAAAATACTTCTGATCAGAAAGGTTTATCAAAAACAAATGTTGCTAACAGAAAGCGGACACGTCAAAGCATTTCCAGAGATGAAACAAATAATTCTTTTTCAGAACTTCCCGATTCCAAACATCCTCGTCTCATTCAAAATCCTAGTCTTTCAACAAGTAAGAATGATGTGATAAATGGCTCCTTTGCTTCAAAAAATTCTATTGAAGACCAACCTTATTCTTCTTGTGTGACACCAAACCAGCGAATAACACCACTAAGACAAGAAAGCTGCGACTCTCGTGTTTCTACACCCTCGACAGATTTCCGAAAATTGGGAAGAGTCAAAACCACAGAACAGATCATAGAGGATATGCAAAGAAAATCTGCTACTCCAGTTGGTAATAAAGTAATTGCCCAGATTAGGACTAATCAGATTAAACAAGAGAACGACGCTCAGAAGGAGGTATTACCAAAGAAAAGGGGTAGAAAGAAGAAAAATCAGAATCTAGATCTGTTAAGTGCTGAGAATGTGTCCGGCCATCATCTTGCACAAACAAAGAACGAATATATCGAACGTTTTCTTCAGACATCTGTAGCACCAACTCCAGGAGAGGATGTTTATGAACCTCCTATTCCAAATCATCGGCAAGAATCTCTAGAGGAGCAGCCTATTGCTCTAGGTGCCTGTAGTTCAAATTTCTCCCAATCCTCGTACGACAATGGTTTCTCCTCTTACTCTGGTCGACAAGACAAGCCCGATTCTGGTCCATCTGCAAGTCCGCCTGAGGCACGAGAAATCAGTGATACCTCTGCCCATCCACCTTCGTCTTATGCACCCCCTGATGTCAATGCACCCCTCTCAGAACGACTCTCTGAGGCACAGATATTAGCCCAGTTACCTTCTGTTGATTCTGACACTATCGACTGGTCAATTTGGGATTATCCTGCTCCTCAACCTGTCCCTGTCACAGATGAAGTAGTTGCCAGGTTGAGTTCTGAGAATGTGGAAGGTGTCAATGGAACTTACGACAGGGACGGTCAGTTTAAATCTTGGGCCGAGATGCTGACTTCTGATTCAGTTTATGATGAGCCACTATTTATTTTGCCATACGTGATGCCAAGCTAATCAGCGTTGTGAATTGTTGCATCTTATTGTGAATAAGTCTTGTGTGCTATGATAGATTTGAGTGTGTGAAAAAAAGTATTCATTACCATAACTATAAATTCATTTAGAAGTTTGTAAGTGAAAGCAGTATGAGTATTGGGCAACTTAGGTTTGATACAGTAGCCGCCGTCTAAACGCACTTTTTGTTATACCATTTTCACTCCTACCTCTCGATCACTCATTTTTACGTTCGTATACTGAAAACGATACTCATTCTCTTCCTTTACTCTATTGGGTAATTTAGTTGAAACTATTTCCCTTGATTTTCACAGGCGCGGAGTCAGAAATAGCCTGCCTGAAGTGTGTATAAGTATATGATTTTCTTGTTCAGTGAAGTGACGAAATTGTCTTTGTTTTTAGCACCTCTCTTGGGGTTGGTCATTGACACACTTTATTTCCAGCATATACTATACACACATGGTCATAGTTAAAACTAAGGGTATGGTATAGGATGGTTAGTAGCAACAAAGCCATACCAATCTAAAAGGGGCATTCAGGCTACTTATCTAAAACCATTAGGTGGCGGAAATGAAAAGTCTTTTTAATGTTTAGTCTGTTATGCACTTTTAACACCGATAAATCATACTAAAGGCAAGACCTGATTATAGCCCATATATATACTTGCCACATAGTACAAGTCTTTAGATTTCATATTCTCTAATCTTTTAATAATGATGGCTAATAATTGAAAAGAAAGAAAGCGTTGTTGAGCAGTCCCTGGCTGAGATGCGTCAAAATAAATGCTATATTTGATATTAGGAAGTGAATCGGGGTGGCGCGCGGATAGTCTTTAGGCTAAAAGGCAATCGGTAAGCCACGGGTGCCTTCTTTTTCCTTCATAAACAAGTTTAGTGCCGATTGGTCGTGATTACCTAGCTTAGTGGTCAGCGCGATGGCTCGTTTTTTAGAATCTGTTGACAACCCAAGATTGAATCAGGGTGCTGCTATTTTTTTTCTTTTCAATTATTAGCATTGATTAATCTTCGCTCTAAAAGTCTCATCGCGTATTTATAGGTCATTTTTATACATTCATACTTTATTTTTAGCAATCGTGTCACACGCCTATTTTTATGGTGGTCAGTTATCTAGATTCGTACGCTTGATCTAAAATCTAGCTCAGGAATCAGTATCAATCAACTGCAAATTTGTACAGAAAGCTTCTGTAGAAGTAGAAATTACCTAGTCAAAATAGCGAAGAATATTATATAATTAT
>JAULCB010238331.1:0-12946 GCA_032358575.1 Dendronotus rufus
CCCCCCCCCCCCCCCCCCCCCCCCGGGGCTAGTTTTTAGCAACATTAGATTTCCTGCCTGATTCAATATCATAAGATTATGGTCCTTTAAGATAGAGATAATATGGATAAACATGGTGGCAATCACTGTGTTAGTTGGCAAGCATTGTTGGTTGGTCTTCTAAAAGTTGAAAGTGACTTTGAATCCTCTCTCACTGAATTGGATTTAGTTAGTAGTAGTTTTGTATGGCATTTAAACATTTTTTGTAGTCCTTGTTGAAACTGTGTATGCTATTATAGCCTCAATTCGGTTTTGTTATAGGACAGTTCAGTACTAGGTGGTCCGTATCTTGTGGGCTTTCTCTGCAACGGGGGCATAATAATGATAATGGATAGCATTTATAGGCACATTGTTATGGCGAAAAGCAGCAAACAATAAATAACATAACTACGTAATAATCATCACATATTATATTGAACAAATATTTTTGAAAGCAATAATAAAAAGACAGTGGCTTACAATAATAATGTGGGAGAGTCGAGTAGGTGCCATTTCGGTATTTAGCCTCTAAACTGCTTCGTTATTGGAGAGCTGGTTTATGGCTAAGTGTGATTTCATCTAGCTTGGTAATTGGTGTATCAAGGTCTCAATGGACTCAAATGTTTCAATTTCTGGTTTTCTCTTAGCTTTACACATATCATTATCCGAATGTTCTTTTTATTTTTTTATTTTTTTATTTGTTATCACGCACATATTTTTCTTTTCCTTTCGATTCCTATTGAGTATTACTTATATACCAGTTTATCTGAAATACTCTATTTATTGTAGGTTTTTGACTGGCGTGAACATATTCATACGGTTTGGTGCTTGTTAGAGTTCCACGGCTAGGTGCTTGTTAGAGTTCCACGGCTACGGCATCAATTTTTTTTGGTATAGCTTTTTAGCAATTGTTTTATTATGATTTGGTGCACGAAAAAGAAGGCTTCCCGCACTGATCCCATATCATTACAACAAGCTGGAAAAAGATAGTTCTCTCTTTCTTGATCAATTGACCCTTTGTACCTTTTTTTCTCCATGTAAGTGCTGAAAAATGTATGGAACAGAATAGACAAAAACACTAGGACAAAAGAAACAAAGACTCACGGAAACAAGAAACAAGACAAATACTCAACACTCATTACGAAACTGATTGAAACAAGCATTCTAGCAAACACAGTTTAGAGTTAGCAAGTGTTGTTTGTAACTGCAATGCTTCAATACTTTCTATTTCCTATCTCTAGTTTCCTTTTGCCTATTCTATACCTCGTCATCATCTCTTCTTTCAACATGTCCATATCAGCATCCTCATCTCTCTATTTCTGAATACAAGTTAAGATAAGATAAGATAATCTTTATTTGTCCTTAAAAAGGCACATTGTTATGGCGAAAAGCAGCAAACAATAAATAACATAAATACATAATAATCATTACATATTATATTGAACAAATATTATTGAAAGCAATACAGCAGCCGGTAAAAAGGATCTTCTATATCGTTCACGTTTACATTTAAACAAAATGGGTTTGCCAGACCTAGAGGAGAATACAATGCTATCAAAGAGCACGTTGAAGAACCCTTGGCTGGTGGAAATCAAAAAGAGCAGGCGCAAGGCCACTGCTCAAGCAAAATTTCTATGTTAGAATTCCTACCAATATCTGGTCAAGTGTACAGTGTGTAGTTGCGCTGAGAGGCAGCATTAACCATCACACTGAGCCTTGATACTGTAATATCCACACAAAAAATACCCACCACCTCGGACACCGATACTCAAAATAGAGCCTACTCCGAGTACGTACAGATACAGATACAAATCTAACTTCTTTTTTCTTTTGGCAACCTTTTCACAAACCGATGTAGGTTAAGATAAAACCAAAGCATTATGACTAAAGTTTTACGTATTAATTTTACCCCACAGAAAATCCCACCTCTGGTAAGCGAGTGATGATAAGAGCAAGTCTTTCCTTGTATTTGTTTTTGTTGTTGCTGTTGTTGTGGGTGGTTGGAGGGTGTCCCTGGTGGGTTCTATTTTTGTTTCCTCTCTGTTCTCGCAACTGTTGATGTGCCTCACCAAAAAAAAAAAGAAAACAATTGACAAACATTCGGTTTCATTATATTTGACATCCACTTTCAACCTGTTCCTCCATCTCCATCTTGGTCTTCTTATCTTTCTTGTGATCCATAGTATTTCCTAGCTCTGTGTGTTTTGTCAATGGTGGTTATTTGGGACATCATCCTCTTTCCCCATTTAAGATTAAACACAGAGCTCGGTTGGTGCTGACACTGGCAAAGTGGTATTATATAACACAGCAAGGGATAACTAAACAAAAACAAAAACACGTCTTTCTTCACGTCTTTCTTCATCGTTGTCCTGGAGTAGCTGCTAAGGGAGAGAATTTGACTACAGTTAACCTCACAAGCACGTGGAAACAAATCCCTACAAACAAACATCCACACACATCCACATAAACATCTACACCCACACACACATCCACAGATAGACATCCACTTATACACATCCACACACACACACAGATCCACACAGACACACATGCACGCAATGTTGATATTTCCTTTCCATCTCCATCCCCCTTTCTCTTACCTAGTCATCATCATCCCTTCTTTCAACATACCCAAACACCATCCCGGCCTACCTTCCCTCATTTTTGATATCTGCTTCTCACAGATTGCTCCATTTCTCTCCCTGTCTTTCTTCTTGACCATTGCCACAGCATTCTCATCTTCGCAACTTCCAAGTCTCATGACTGAAGTTATATCTACTTTTTAAAAATGTTTATCTTTTTACCCCACAGAAGCTCCCATCTCTGGTAAGCTAATGATGATTAGAAAAAGTCTGTGGGTGGCTGGAGGGTGTCCCTGGTGGGTTCTTCTTCTGTTTCCTATTGGCTATAATCTCAACTGTCGATGTAGATCTCTTCTCACAAACAAACAAAACAATCGTCTCTGATATTTCGATGTTAACAGTCGCGAAACAGCCAAGTCTGAGATTTACGCTACTATACTTTTTATAGCACAATGGTTATATACATCATAATGTGGTCTCCCATCGTGTATAATAATAGCATGCATAAATAAGCAACCAATACATGCCCAAACCATCTCCGTCATTCTCCCTCATTTCTTATCTAATCTACTCGCAACCTTTTACGGATTGCTATATATCCCTGTCTTTACTTGTGAAGTTATTCCTCCTGACCATCCGCCACTATTCTCATCTCTGCAACTTCCATTTCTCTTGTAATTGTAACCTTCTCACAGACTGAGTAAAAACCAAGCCTTGCTACTACGACTAAATAAGTTTTATTCATTTTTACCCCACAGAAAGTCCCACCTCTGGTAAGCGAGTGACGAAAAGAGAAAGTCTTTACTCGTTGTTGTTGTTGTTGTTGTTGTTGTTGTTGTTGGGGGTGGTTGGAGGGTGTTCCTGGTGGGTTCTACTTCTGTTTTCTATTGTATATCTAAACTGTCGATGTACCTACTCTCTTCTCACAAACAAAGAAACAAACAAAAACAATCGTCTCTGATATTTCGATGTTAACAGTCATGAAACAGCCAAGTCTGAGATTTACGCTACTATACTTTTTATAGCACAATGTACATCATAATGTGGTCTCCCATCGTGTGTAATAATAGTGTGCATAAATAAGCAACCAATACATGCCCAAACCATCTCCATCATTCCTTATAATAATAATAATAATAGAACGTTATTGTCCACAAAGGCAATTCATCATTGATTATGATGTCTGCTTTACTCGCAACCTTTGACGGACTACTCTATCCCTGTCTTTACTTGTTAAGTTAGTCCTTATGACCGTCTGCCACCATTCTCATCTCCGCAACTTCCATTTATTTTCTAACCTTCTCACAAACTGAGTAAAAACTGAGCCTTACGACTAAATAAGTTTTATTCATTTTTAACCCACAGAAAGTCCTGCATCTGGTAAGCGAGTGATGGAAAGAGAAAGTCTTTACTCGTTGTTGTTGTTGTTGTTAATGTTGTTGTTGTTGGGGGTGGTTGGAGGGTGTCCCTGGTGGGTTCTACTTCTGTTTCCTATTGGATATCTCAACTGTTGATGTAGCTCTCTTCTCACAAAAATACAAACAAAAAAACAATCGTCTCTGATATTTCGATGGTAACAGTTGCGAAACAGCCAAGTCTGAGATTTATGCCACACTCTTTTTAGCACAATGATTATCTACATCAAAATGTGGTGTAATAATAGTGTGCATAGGCAAACAATACATACCTGAACCATCTTCAATGAAAGAATGTTCTATCTATAAAAAGTGACAGCTGACTTACACCATTCTTGGTATCTGCAACCATTTCCATCATTCTCCCTCATTTCTTATATCTAATCTACTCGCAACCTTTTACGGATTGCTCTCTCACTGTCTTTACTTGTTATGTTATTCCTCCTGACCATCCGCCACACCATTCTCATCTCCGCAACTTCCATTTCTTATGTAACCTTCTCACAAACTGAGTAAAAATCCAGCATTACGACTATCTAAATAAGTTTTACATTATATTTTTACCCCACAGAAAGTCCCACATCTGGTAAGCGAGTGACGAAAAGAGAAAGTCTTTACTCGTTGTTGTTGTTGTTAATGCTGTTGTTGTTGTTGATGTTGTTGCTGTTGTGGGTTGGTTGAGTGTGTACCTTTTGGGTTCTTCTGTTTTTTTCAACTACATTGTATTGTCTTACTTTTACTCCAGCGCTTTACTGCATGATTTTGAATAATGTGTCGATGCTGCTACTACTAAAAAGTAGCCAAGCACGGCCCAAAAGATGCAGCCACCCCCCACCCACCCCTTCCTCTTATGGTTTAATAAGGATGCACAAAACTAATTCACTTCATCTTTAATCCATTACCTTTCACCCATTGGAACAATGAAATTTCTCCTATGTTAAAATTCCTATCAATATCTGGTCTAGTGTGCAATGTGTAGTAGTGCTGAGAGGCAGCATTATTCACTGCACTGAACCTTATATAATGATATCAATGAAAGAATGTTCTATCTATAAAAAGGGACAGCTGCCTTACGCCATTCTTGGTATCTGCAGTGTACATATCAAGATCCAGATCTATGTTTTGTCTACGACCAATTATTATTATTTCCTTGGTGTTCGAGTCATAGCCTGGCTGACGTTGAGTCCTTGGGAAAGACTCTTTACACGATTTTTCTCATCCTATCGGAGACGCATGTAAAATTCGGAGGTCCCCCTGGCGTTGTCTTTGTCCGAAAATTGTATACGCGCCTAACATGCCGCATGTTTCATCCGATGTATTATATTTTTCGCCAGGGATAAATGTGGCATTGTGAAGCGCTTAGAGCATGGTGATGACCGTGGATTAGCGCTATTTAAATGATCTCATTTATCATTTATTTATCTTTCAGTTCCCATCGCGGCATCCGCTGGGTTTGACATGTGGATTATCGGCCTCATCATAGGAATCCTTTTCCTCATCGTCGTCATCGCCATCATCATCTTTGTCATCTGTCGCAAGCAGCAGGAGGGAGATTACAACGGTGAGTCATTGTTTCCATCTATCTTGTTTTTGTTTTGTTATCCTTTGCCTTATACCGCTTTCACATTGTCAGAACGAATCTAATATCTGTCTATAAGTTGTGTAAAAATGCCTTTCCCAAGGGTATATTGTCAGTTCGTTGTATTAGGATTCAAACCCGGAATCCTTCAAACTCGAGGCACACACGCTAGCCATTACACGACCAACACCAAACCAACATACCATTAATTAATACACAGTACGTTATCTATATTGAATAAAAATTACGTAACCCACATTTATCTTCAGTGCTGACGATCCTTGGAGATCAAAGTGCCGTAAAATTCTAAAACAAACAATACTTGTTTTCTCTTTACTTTGCAAAAGAAGGTTATGAAATCATATTACTGTACACGACTCAATAAGTCCTTATTCACCAAACATAATGTGTCTCATGTCCAGTAAATTTGAGGGTTTTTGAAACATAAGAGTGAGACAATGTTCTTCTTGATCCAAAGAAAATCCAACACAGAAGCTGAACCCTGCATTACGTTGCCGTAATATAAACGGAATAGACAAAAGGAGATAAGAAAGAATACCAACTGTAATAAATAAATGTAAATGAAAGCATTTATATAGTGTCCAAGATGCAGTGGAAGTCGGATGCAACGAGGTCGTCGGGACTGATGACAGGATCTCGTTATATGCGACCTCTTGTCGCGACGTGGGGTATAACGAAAGGTCGCATACAGGGATTTCAACTGGCCTCACTGTAGCCGACTTCTCGTTGAATGCGACCTCGTTGAATCTGGCTGACCACTAGGCTGCTGACGCCACAATTCGTTATATTTTTTCTGTATATTTATTTATTTACTTTAAAGATCAAGTCCATTTTCTTATTTATCATCTTTGTATATTTTTTTCTCCATGCATTACTCGAATTCGAATCACCACTCAAATCACACCAGCTTGGAAGGCGTGGCTCAAACATTCCTGCCGTCCTCCGAACAAGTTATGTTGTACTCGCAAAGTGACGGAAAAAAAAGTTGATGTTGTTGGAGATAAACCCGAGACTACATCTGTTTGAAAGAAAAGAAAGATATAATAATAATACGCTCCCTTTACGGCAAGCTTCACACAAGCCGAGTTGTTTTTATTTTATTTCTAATTTGTTTTTTGTTTGTTTTTCTTTTAATAATAATAATAATGATAATAATAATAATAATGATAATAATAATGATTGGTTTATATAGCGCCTTATATCCACTTAGAGTGCTCATTGGTGCTTTACAGTTACAGAACACAGAACTCTACATAATAAGATAAACATTGGAGGGCTATTTTAAAGAAAAAGACTGGTTGAAAAATAATAACACAGTCTAAATTAATTACAAAAATAAGATGGAAATATTCAGACCTTGCTAAACAACAATCAGTTTTTTTAGCCTCTTCATGAAGAAGTCAAAACAAAGGAAAACACAAGATATTGACAACATAATAATATCCTGGTATCGGAACTTAAAACATCATCCAGTTTTATCAGCTTATAATTTTTTTCCTTTTCCCATTATGGTCTTTGAAATATTTGGAATATTAGGAAAGATATTCCAAATGACCGATAAACCGTGTGGTACCGAGAAGAAAAAAATAAAAATAATTTCGAGGGGAGTATCTATCGTGAAATCCTCATTTCTCTACTAGATACCCCCAAAACTGCTTAACGTTCCCGATTTTTATTCCTGACATTTTGCAGGTAGTATGCTCACAGCAATTCCAATTCTGCTTCTTCTTATCTTTAACTTTAACCCAGAGGTGTCGCCTTACTTTTTTGCCTCAAATGTGCCACTCTGTCACTTGCAATACAGACATCTACAAACATTCATTTCTACCACAAACCTTCTGTGACTGGAACAAACTCCCAAATTCAATAGTAACATTTTCGGACAGTGACAAATTCAAAACCGCTCTTTTGGCTTACAGAGCATGCCAAGCCTCACACACCTCCATAAGCATTGCTCGTTTGT
Organism: Dendronotus rufus; assembly: GCA_032358575.1. Lineage (NCBI taxonomy): Eukaryota > Metazoa > Mollusca > Gastropoda > Nudibranchia > Dendronotidae > Dendronotus > Dendronotus rufus. The sequence continues at coordinate 7,579 of JAULCB010238331.1, forward strand.
GAGAACTATACAGATACAGATACAGAAGGAGAAAAAAAACAAAAATTTCAATCCCCCTGGTGTTTTCAAATGTTTCTGCATTATCTACTTGTTCTCTTGATATCTTTATCTCTATCATCAGACTGTTTTCTGCTGTTAAAGGGGAAAATTCTTTTATTGAATTTATTTTGATATTATCTTCAAAATTTTTCCATTTTCAAATTTATTTTATTGATGGTATGAATTTCTTCCTTTCCTTCTTTCTTTCCTTCTTTCTTTCCTTCTTTCTTTTTTTCGTTCTTTCCTTCTTTCTTTCCTTCTTTCTTTTTTTCGTTCTTTCCTTCTTTCTTTCCTTCTTTCTTTTTTTCGTTCTTTCGTTCTTCCTTTCTTTCTTTCTTTCTTTCTCATTTGCCTTTAATACCTTTCTTCGGTTTCAGGTTCTGTTTGATATCAATGCATGAATCCCCTCCACCATCTTCTGTTGTGGCTTCTCTTCTTTGTGTCATTAAAAGTTGTACCTGTTACCCTTCTTTTCAATGGTTTCTGAAACTGCTTCTTTCCACTTCTTTCTAGGTCTGTCTCTAGGCAGTTTACCCTCAAATTTCTATCCTATCAACATGGCCAAACCATCGTAACTAATTTCATTCTATTCTACGCTCTAGACTATATTACCTTGTATGTTTTAACTTCATGTTCTATAATTCTGGTAGCTATTTATTATTGTGTTAGTTTTATCGAGGGTTCTTCTCAGAAATTTCATTTCTTTTGCATTCGAGGGAACATGATTCACTTCTGTTTTTTTATAGTCGGGTAATACAGAGTGGGCCAAAAGTAGGGCTACAGTTAAAATTGTTCACAGTTCAGCATAGCCGCAAAACAAAAGAAACAGACAATGAAGTAACTGTAACCCTATACTTTTGGTCCACCCTGTATATTGAATTTAAAATAGATTTAGTTTTTAGTTCTCTTTTATATATACAACAATGTCCTAAATGACTATATTATTTGGTTTATTTCCGCATACATTTTTTCCATTTGATAATCTCATTACACCTAGATAATTTTGATTATTAACCTGTTCTTAATTTACTCCATCTAATTGTATATATTGTATGCCTTTTTTTGCTTCCAACTGATAATTAGTGGCGTTGGCAGGCTAGTGGTCAGCGTATCCGCCTTGAGATCGAGGGTTCCAGGGATCGAGTCCTGACCCAGCCTGATGTTGAGTCCTTGGAAAAGACTCTTTACACGATTTTTCTCATCCTATCGGAGACGAATGTAAAATTCGGAGGTCCCCCTGGCGTTGTCTTTGTCCGAAAAATTGTACACGCGCCTAACAGGCCGCATGTTTTGTCGGATGTATTCTATGTTTTGTCAGGGATAAATGTGGCATTGTGAAGCGCTTAGAGCATGGTGATGACCGTGGATGAGCGGTATATAAATAATCTCATTTATTGACTATCGTTTTAGTTATTTATTCCTATACATTTTAGTTCCTTTATCCACCATGTCCATGATATTATTCTCTAAATCCTGTATGTTACGTTCTACCAAATAAGTTGCTGTGTTATATGTAAATAAATGAAGTATTTCTTTGTCGTTTTCCACAGTCGGCAAGAAAGAGACGGGGGCTGGCCTTGACCCAGAGAAAGAGTTGAGGGACAAGGGATTCAACGATCTCTCCAGACCGTAAGTATGATGTAGTAGACTGGAATCACTTTGACCAGTGGGATGATGTCATGTCCACAAACCTAACAGAATTCTATGAACCCCTGCTGTCACCATGACCTCAACCCCAAACGTCCGAAGCGGACTGCTGCCACGATGCCAACTAGCTGCAGTGTACCATCCAGATTGAGATTCAGATTAACCCCAATGGGTATATTTATAACTACTGTCGACTATCTTTAATTTTAATACGTAGTGGCTCCATTGCTGGAAGGAGATGAGCAGTGCCAAAAGACGTCACTACTACATATTTCTTGAACAGTACCTACAAGGAGCCCCCATGTGGAAAGGATACTTTATAAATGCCATAATTTATCATTGACAAGATTGGGGGAGCAGGCACTGGAATATTAATAAATACTCAAGAAAGGCGCAACGTTTCCATTAGATGGAAGTATAAATGATCAGTGCCGAAAGACGAAGCCTAGGGAAGAAAATAAGAAGAAAAAATATTATTCATCACCATGCGGGGCTCGAACTCACGAATTCCAGATTAGATACCTCACGCCTCTAACCACTCGGCCATCAGAACCACAATAAGGTTAAGGATGCGCATAATTTATCATTATCATTAATATTATTCCTTAATATTCCAGTGCCTGCTCCCCCAATCTTGTCTATCTCTTTCTTTCTTTCTTGATCAATTTACCTTTCGTACCTTTCGGTGTGTCGGCACTGCGCAAGCGGTATAAGGCATTGGAACACAAACAAACCTTTCGGTGTAAGATTTAAATTATGTCATAAACAAACTTTCGCCACTGATTTCTATCCAATGACTTCCTAAATTGCATCGACAAACTTATACTTACACTGCCATCCCTTCTTTTTGATAGGTTCTGTAAAATTACTTCCTGCCTTGTTGTTTTTGGTCAACCTATGGGTCCTTGTCTATCTCTACTATCTTTGAATCTTTATTTTCCTTACCTTTGATTTTTTTTTTTTAACTCATTGGCTATCTACTTGGAAAAATTGCCAAATACTACCTACTCGAAAAGACCAGAGTCATTTTTAGGAGGTGATAAAAGACAGTAGTATAGGAATCAGAAAAAGGACAGCTGATACAGAAGCAGCTTTGATGATAAACCCTCATGCTATGCATGTATGTGTAAGGAATTGAAGGAGGAAAATAAAATCGTTTCGCATCTTTTATATTTGTTAATATTAATAGGGACGTAAATAGCTAACGCACTTTGCAGCCTCTCAGTAGTCAAAGAGTTAATCCATTTATTATGTTTTTTCTCTGACAGTGATTACGACGATTACGAATATCCGGACAAAACGCCGACGGTGGATATGGAATACGACGACGTTCCCATGATGGGAGACGACGAGAGTCTCGGAGAATACGAGGGCGAGAACGACACGCATTTCAACGAGGACGGCTCGTTTATCGGCATTTACCAGAAAAGGGAGAACGCCAATCTCATTAACCACAGCGCAGAGTCCGCCATTTGAAAGGAGCGTGTCCGTTCGATCGCCAGAGCGTGTTATATCCATCCAGTTATTGTACAATTAATTATGACGTCCTTTTTTTACGGTTGTTCTTTTAATAAATTATAATCAAATGTTATTTTATTATTCATTATGTTCATGGGTTGAAGAATGGTGGTTTTCCAAAACTCGCTAGCTAAGTCATTTTTTTATAAACTCTCAGAAATTGAGAAAAACTCCCATTTAGTCAGTACCTAATAATTACCAGCTGATGTTTGAACATAGGTTAAGTACCGATGAAGAAACAAGTTTTGGTGTGTAACTTTTATTTCAGAATATCGCTGATTTACCCATTTAGGCACTGAGAATGAGAAGGAAACCTCAATTTTTGTTTTAATCGACTTAGCCAGTTTTGGAAAACCAACCATTCTTTTATTTGCTCTGTACTGCCTACCTACTGTGAGATTGAATCTAACATTGATAATGCCACATCACTAGCCATCTTTTGAGAATGTGGGTACCTGTATGTATCGTATATATTGAATGTGGGTACCAGTATGTATCGTATATATTGAATGTGGGTACCTGTATGTATCGTATATTGAAAGTGGGTCGCTTTATGTATCGTATATATTGAAAGTGGGTCCCTGTATGTATTGTATTTTGAAAGTGGGTCCCTGTATGTATCGTATATTGAAAGTGGTCAATGTATGTGTATTGTTTTCTGAAAGTGGGTCAATGTTTGTATGATAATGAAAGTGGGTCATCACTGAGTGTTAATGTTAGTGTGCATCTATCACGAGTTTCTGAGAAGGAAAGAGATAAAACAAATGTATATGACGATAGTTGATGTGAAAATGTCTTACCTATTGTAAGAGTCAATTGCCTACACAATACGCACTGAGTGAAGTTTGTCACTGTGTTTTTTTAATATCATGTATACTATAACACAGACCTGTAAATCTTCAGACAATTGCCTGATTTCAGGCAATTTCAATTTGAGGAACTGCTTGAATTTTTCCTTTTTTGTGCAGTATTGATTGGAAGTCAATAGTATAATAGTCCCTTACCTGAAGTCTGGACAATTTTCAGGCAATTTTGTGTTGGGTCATTTACAGGTCTGTATAACAGTCAAAAGAAAAAAAAGCAACTGACTTAATGGGTTCTACTGTCAAAAAGTAACTGATGGAATGGTTTTTGATAGTATATTATTGGTACTACTGCAGTCAAAATGAGAAAGAAAGTAACTGATAAAATTTGTAAAGAAAATTATATATTATGTACTTCTACTCTCAAAAAGTAACTGATGTAATTAATGGTTTTTAATAAATATTTGTACTAGGCCTACTACAGTAAAAAAAAAAAAAAGTAAAAAAGCTACTTTTTATATCATATAGGTCATACAACAACAACAGCAACAATATCATATAGGTACAATTACAGTCAAAATGTAACCTACTGAATAGACTAGAAACTTTCCGACTTCCATGTATACGATAAATAATTGGTATGATACTATATGAAGACACTGAAATGTTTGAGGAAACGAACATAAAATTCATATGATCCGCATCGGGCATAGATCTATGGTGATACTGACTGTTGTTTTGTTTTAGTTTTTAACACTGACTGTAGTGCATTGTATTAACCTTGATAATATCTCTCCATATAAGCATTGCTCGTTTGTGAGATACTTTGGAGAAACCAAAATACAAAGAAAAAAATTATGCTTTGTAATAATATCATTCAAAAACTAAAGAGTTTGATAATGTTCTTGACAACACACTACCGTACTTGAGATAATAATCTATTGTCCGAAATAGTTTTGACGGCTGTTTTTAATGTTACGTTTGCATTGCTCATGCTGTATATTTTCTGCTTTGCTCATGTTCATGGTTTACTTTGGGAAGATTGTGCAGTTTCTCTCGCTGCGTAATATGTTGATGATGAAATACAACTTAGTCTGCTTGCAATTACTGTTTTATACTTTTATGATTTTGTTTTGTGGATATTGTATAAGAAGAAGAAGAAAGAAAAGACAAAGGAATTCTAATTGAATGTGAATTGCTGAGTTTGTTTGTGTGTGTATGAGAGAGAGAGAGAGAGAGAGAGAGAGAGAGAGAGACAGAGAGAGAGAGAGACAGAGAGAGAGACAGAGAGAGCGAGAGACAGAGAAAAACAGAGACAGAGAAACACACAAACAAACACACAAAAAGACACAGACAGACAA
>JAULCB010238441.1:0-12941 GCA_032358575.1 Dendronotus rufus
TGTTTTCGCAGCCGAGACACTTTTCAATAGTGAAGGAAAGAGAGAGCTTTTCCCTCTTATTAGTATCTATCTCTTTGTTGGAACTGATCAGTATTCAAGATGTGGATGTGGTTTGTTTTCATTTTTCTAATGAAATGTAATGTAAAGAGAAAAGATATAGTTATGAGAAATGTTTATTTTTATCCAGAAGCTTTATTTCCTCTTTTTTTCGTCAGTATTATAGGACATGTTATCCTTTTCTGGAAAAATGAAACGAAAATTAAGTACATATGGTTATCAATTATCATTGTTTTCTTTGTTTATTGGATGTAAGTAGATGTCCTTTAAGACATTTTTAGCAATGTTTTGTCAGTTAGTTGTTGTTTTGCTATTGATGTTTGGAATTATTTCAGATTTTCAAGCCAGGGGTTAGAAAGTTGAAAGACTTCAAGTCTCGGCCTCTTATGGTTGCTGAACAAATTAATACAGATCCATGGAACAGCACTGCAAGGTTAGATTTTGCTATCTGCTTTTTTTTTAATTTGTGATGATATCAGACTGTTATGTAGACCTAGATATATATTCTACAGTTGGTATCTTATTAATTGTTGAAAAATTGACTAAATTGGTTTGTTACATAAGCTAAGTTGAACCAAATAAAGTTTCTGATCGGTAAATTTTAATGTGCCACATTATTAAATAAGCAATGAAAAGTTGGATAGATTGGTGCCATTGGCCAATATTATTTCATGTTAACAGTTTGTGATGAATTTAATGAAAATGAATAGAGAATTCCCTTGCTCACATTTATTGACTGTATGACCCGCTTCTATTCCCTTTCCATTACATTTTTTGTTTTGTTTTCTCCACAGCCCATGGGTTGATGAATATGAATATATTCAAGAAAATCTGTACAGTGATGATGTTAATGTTTTGTCTAGTGATACGATGCATTTATTTCAATCGGTGAGTATTGGTATTTTTTATTTCAAACATTTATATATATTTATAAGATAGAGAAGATATCCTTCATTGATCCAAATTGGAAACTATACAGTATTTCTATATTCATTGAGTTTGCATTCATTTTACACTCCATTCTTTCCCTAAAAAATCACACCAACTTCCATTCATTGTCAAATACGGAGATCTTATTGCAAATATTGACAAAAGAAATTGTCAAAGTAAATAGGCATCAATACATTATCTGTTATAGGCAACAACCTACTTCTTGAAAAGACAGCTTAGAATTTATTTTGGTAAAGGGAAGGAAATAAGTATATATATCAGTCAGGAATGCAATAAAGAATAGTTACTATTGATTGATGGTTTTAGATGAATATTATTTTAGCTCTTTCTGAAGCAAATACTCAACAAATACGTACCTGGACATCATCTTTTTAGATGTATTTTTAACTGTTGCTATTTTCAAACCAATTATTTTATTCATCTACGGTTTGGTGTCCTTGATAATAGTCTCCATTGCTGAATACTCATGGTCTATCGTTACGTCTCTCTTACAGGACGACTTTCCCACCTTCTCACCCACCCAGCTGCAGGCTCAGCTAGTTTCTGTTTCAGAAGTCAAGAAGAATCGAAAGGTAGGTATTTATATCCTCAAAACTTAATAAAGAACGCATTATATTTTATTTAGCTAACATTCCTGAAACTTTGTGCATTGAAGTAAATGTTGTCTGTTATGACATGTGGAATTTTTATTTTTTTCAATAATCGCTATTAACTATTACTTGTTACTGGGTTTTGATTGATTTTTCATTTTAAAAAGTGATGGTTGAATAGCATTTTGTTGTTTCGATGAGAGAGAAAAGTTTTCATCATGCGCATCATTAATTAATGTGTGTTTTATTGAGATCGTCTCTTTCTTCTTTTCTTCTCTATTAGGGATTGAAAGCGATAGACCATATTTATGCTGGTCAGGGGGTAATTGAATACACTGGCAAAGTGATGTTGAAGCAAGAATACGATCAACAGTATGCCGTCTACAAGCCGACCACAGTGCTTCAGCCCTTTGTTCTTTTTCATTCAAAGTCAGATATTTTTTTCTGTGTTGATGCAACCATGTGTGGAAATGAATCGAGATTCATTCGTAGATCTTGCACTCCAAATGCAGTGGTAACTATATTATATCCTTTTAACCAATTTTTCCAGATACTATCATTTTAGTGAAAATAATTTCCAAATTGATTTGCTTTTATATTTTTGATATTTGCATTGATAATTGTTTGAATTTGTGTGAATGATATCGTTTAAGATTTTATGTCAGAAATGAAGAATTTATTTTGTATTAAATCATATTTTCATTGATCTTTTTACAGGTCAAATTACAGTACAGAGATAAGAAAATCCATTTTGTTATATTGGCGAAGAAAGATATCAGTTTGGGCGTGGAAGTCACCATTTCATTTGATTATGATTACCATACCAGGTAATACATTCAAAAAGGGAGTTATTTTCCTGTAAGGAAAAAAGTCCAACTGTAGTCAGTTCGAAAAGATTTTGTCACACAAAACGGGGTATATTTAATAATTCGATTTTGAAACATGTCATGAACTCATTGAAAGATATTTTTTATTGATTTCATCTCTTAGTCCAATAGAAAAAACACTGCCTTGCCCGTGTCATAGCTTAAATTTTTATTATTAGAATAAACCCATTTTGTGTGATCATTATTGAAAGTTCTTGACTTAAATCATTCTTATAATATTTAAATTTTACATAGTTAGGGTTATACTCTATTGTCACAGAGACGTATATTTCATTTTTTAGAAGCCAAAAAGGATCAACTTATATCAAAAGTTTAGTAGAGATCCTTAGTAATTTCTGTTGATGTCAAGGTTTACTCCTTCATCTTAAGATTGTAGTGTGTTGATTTTGATACCAGCTGCTTTAATGTATATATCAATTTATATGTTCCTCAAAAGAGGTGTCAAGTAGCTTATGTTAAGTTGTAGTTCTGAGGAAATAATTTTTTTTAAAGATTGACACTTTATTAATCCATTTTCTTTATTTTTCAGTTCCGCCTGCATAGAATGTGCCTGTCTTAGAAATAACTGTGTTATATCACGATTCTGGAAAAAGAAAAAGAAGATACTGCAGTAAGTATTTCATTTCATAAGTAGCTGATACTTTTACTTTTTAGTTGTCATTGATTTTATAGCTTTAAAATTCTTATTTTTGGAAACGTATGTGTGTGTGTGTTGAATTTGATAAGGAATTATACACTTTATTTTCATTGACATTGATTTGATAGCTTTAACATCATTCTGTTTTCTGGAAACGTTGAAAATAATCATGAATTATACACTTTATTCAACAGGAAAGAATTCACAGGTAGGAGGAGGAGGCAGTCTTCGGGAGAAGGTAGTAAAAAATCGCAAGACCAGCGGCAGAAAATAGCAAGTCCTCAAAGTAGTCCCAGGAAAATATCATCCCCAGCTAAAGCTTTCGATGTCCGGCCAACTCCAGCCTCACCAACAAATATAGTCAGTCCAATCAGGTTGTCCGTCTCTACTTTGCTGGCAGCCTCGGCATTACTAGAAGCCCAGTCTGAAGCTATCGCAGACGTCAAACCTATTATCACAAATGACTTGTTGCAGGTATACTGATGATTTCTCTTTTTTTTTTTATTACATTATTACATACCTACTTGCATTCTACATAGCTTCTCTTTTTTTTAAATCTATGGTACAAAATTAGATTTGCACTATTATTTAACTCCCAATTTTTAGAACAGGAGATAAGAAAAGATATTGTCCTCATCTTCTTGCTAAGCGACATCTCCATCTACTGGTAATGATGCTTATTTGCCAACAAGTAAATGAACAATAATATTCTGGAAGTGAAGTTAGAATGTAATGTTGGTTGATGACTAGAAGTTTTTATCTCCAATATTTAAGTATCGAGAAGTGGTTTGTTGATATCTTGTAAATTTTTGAAATTGGGATTTTGTCTCACAAATACAAAATCTGGTTTTACGATGGAGGCAATTTTAGGTTATGTGTGATTTAAACGTTATCAAGAATGCTGAATTATCACTTTCTTTGTTAATCTTTCCAGCCATCCTTGCCCTATGTAAAACCTGCAACATCCCCACCACATAGAATAAACACGTCGCAAAGGAGAGCAAGTAGAACATCCGAGTCAGACTCTAAGGATGAGAAAATTACAGCAACGACGCATCCAAGTGTCACCCATCCCAAAGAGAAAGCCTCAAAGGTTAAGGAAGTGAGTATTATAATTTGAAAGTGTGATCGACTGAACAGTACAACAATTTCTGAAGTTAGTCGTGTTTTTCAAGGGTTAGCTAATGAAAAATCGTGGTTGCTTTAACAAATGTTGTGAAGCTCAATGTATAAGCTCTCCTAATATTGCGAAAGTTGTGACAAAAATGAATCTTTGAGTCAGCAGAATTTTCCTCATCTTAGTAGATTTAGTATATATATGCAAGTTTGAAACAAGTAGGGCCTAATAAAATCACAAGAGCATAAATTGGTCATTACATGCTGAATATAATGCCATTCCTTTATATTTTCTTTCAAATGTATTACAATCCTGGTACTACTTTTCATATTGGCCTCTGTTCCTATCCTGAATTAGTCACTACACAGCTGTCACATTATACAATTAATCTTGTGTAATATTTTATTTTTTTAAATATTTACTATTTTACTTTCTCTAAGCCCAAGAACAAAGTGAAAGAAAACAAAGAGCCACAACACGTCCCAGTGCCTGTTGAAGTGAAAAAAGAAAGGCGCCTCTCATCCAGAAGACAAAGTCAGGAAGATGTCCTTGAAGAAAGTCCAGTCAAGGAGGAAGGGGCACCTTTTCCAGAGGACAAAGAGGACGCAGCAGCTGCTGAAAATTATCGTAAAATGGTACGCTTTGTTCTTTGCAATTGACTTGTCTGGTGTATTAAAATCTGTAAGAGATAGATATGACTTAAGTTCGCATCCGAAAGTAATGATGTGTGAACAAACAAGTGTGTGAGTTCTCAGTATGATTGAACAAGCTGTCTCTCTGTAAAGCGCTGTTGAGCATCTGAAGTGGAAACTGGCGCTATATGAAAGTACATATTATTATTATTAAAAGTCTATTTTTCGTAGCTTGTGTATTGGTTAAGATATCCTATGACAACAACAAATTTCCTTGAGACATTGTGACCATTTTCATCTGTTCTCTTCCAATCTGGCCATAGACAAGGGAGGAGAGGAAAATGGATGCCATCATGAAAGCATTTGAAAAAATGGAAAAGAGAGAGGAACGACGAAAAGAGTCAGGCGGCAAAAAGGGCCCGGAACCAAAGGGGAAAAGGGTTAGTCATTTTTGTTTGTTTTCCTTTCTTACCTTTCTGATAGATGAATATTTTTGTTAACTACCAAATTATGTTTTATGTGATAAGACTTAATTTTCTAATCGATTCGCTGTTTCAATCTAATTTTAATATAGAGCTTTGTTTAGATTTTTGCTTTTATTGTTGGAAAAATATGATACCTGATTTCTAATTTTCCTTTCAGAATACTTTAAAATTTACAATTTACTTTACTAACAGAACTATTAGGTCTGCACTATTCTGTCTCCACCTGTTTGATGTACCTGGTTCTTATTCATGACAAACAGGAAGAGACTGACTCCCGAACTAGATCGGTTTCGCAAGATGGGTCTGTTGATGATGAAGTAAAAGTTGAAGTGGATGAACAAACTGTTAAATCCTTGTCAAATGATGTGAAGCAAGAGCCTTCAACGGTGTCAACGTCATCCCTGCCTCTTCTGCTCTTGGATGTTCCCACTACAGAACCAAAGCCTGTTGTTAAAGAAGAGCCCACTACTACTACTACTACTACTACTAGTTTTACTACTACTACTAGTTCTACTACTACTCAAAGACCTCCCAGAAAACTTGGGAAAAGAAGACGTCGGTAAGTATCTTTTCTTTGTCAGTGCCTCCTTTTAAAGATATGATACAGGCGTTCTAGACCGAGGTAGTGATAGAGAAAGTGCACTGGAACAAAATCTGTAGGATTTGCTGGGTATAAAAGAGCAATGTTGAATTTGTGTCGAGTCGTCTGGAGCTTTTAATGCATTATTGTCTTTTAAAAACTGTTAATGTTAAGTTTCCGAAAAAATAAGGAAGAGAAGAAATGCATACAATACTGGAGATTCACTCTCGACATCATTGAGACTTGACTAAGTCAAGGGTGGTCAATGTTTGAAGAAGTAAACTTTAAAAAAGTCTTATTTGATTATGGTCACTTTGAAGTAGATAATATATACTCTCCATACTGAAGTTTTGTTTTCAACCCTTTAGACATTGAAATATATATATTATATGGTATTGAAATGATTGAATTCTTTTCAGGAGGAGTCGTGTACAAACTGCCCCAGCACTGATAGACTCTGCGGGACCAATTCAATCTGATGAAAGCAGTAATAGCATCGCTCTACCACTGATCCCATCTCAAATTCACATACCACCAGCACCAGCATCTGCTCCTCTACCAACCACAGTCAGTTCTGCAGAACCAGAAGGAGAGGAGTTCAAATATGTCAAGTCCAAAAAGGTGAGTCGGTCTATTTTAGAATTGCTCATATTTCTTTTTCCTGGTATATCAAGCCATATGATGTATAAAGGTTATTCTACCCTCTCTTTGGGTGGTGGGGGACATCTCGAGTGGGTTTTACTATCATCTTACTTTTTTCCAAGCGTTGTATGACCTAAAAATGTGTTTTGTGACACTCTTCCTCACAAATATATCTCTCTCTCTCTCCTCCTTCCCGCTCTCCTTCTTAAGTTGAGCTTCAATGCCTCACTATCTATTATATTAAATGCCTATAATTTGTCTGCATTATCACAGCACCTGTTTAACGAATGGTCCCACAAGCATGAAGAAGATGAGGCTGCTACCAAACAAGAGGAAATGTTTGTGGAGTGTTTGCCAAGCCCTCGGGTCAATGCTATGGATCATTTGCAAAGACGAAACTCCCATAGTGCCAGTTACACCAAAGCTATTGAAAATGGAGGTGGTTTTGCAAAAAAGGTAAAATAGCTAGTATTGTTTTGCAGGGCACGGTAAAGGGCCTCAAGGTGGACCATTTACCTAGGTTACTGTGGGGTAATCTACGAAACAGAAATTAATAAATTAGTTCAAAGAAGTTAGCAACATAAGCCAAGTTTTGCTTAAACTGAAACGGCGTAATATATTTTTCTAAAGTTTTAGATTTGACTATTACGACGCAGTTTAAAAATCAATCCATCTTTATCTTTTCAGATAATGAGCTTTGGTTGTTTTTATAATGTGCGCGTAGTGATGGCTATTATTCATACTAATGTCGATGCTAACTCTTTCTAGTTTTGGATTTATGATAAATTTATTTTGCTTCACAGAGATGGCTTCGGCAAGCGATGCACGAGGAGCCTAACCCTGTGGCATTCAATTACAGTCTTTCTGTGACCACAGACAATGGGAGTGCTTCTCCGATTCATGGCAGTATTAGCCCTAACAACAGCGTTAGTTTGTCAAGTCCCGGAGCCTCGTCTCCTATTGGTAAGTCTATCATGCCACCGCCCTGGCGCTTGCGTTAATTTTTGTTTCGGTTTGTTATAATAATGATAATAAATCTATATTGTCCATGTAAGGAAATATGTCATTTGGTCACAAAACTTCATAATACAGACATTTTTTCCGTTCGATTGTTGTGACCCCTTTCTTGGATGTAAAGGTGAATTTAATTGTGCAATGTAATGTATGAAACATGTGTAAATCGATGTTGTTTTGGGGTCAAAACTTTTTTTAATCTTTTAAATTCAAAACCACAGATTTTGTTACGCCGCTGAAGAAGCGTCGCCTGATAAGAGAATCGATGTCGACTGAAGACAACGGCCCTGTCCATTCTCCCAGTCCGGGGGTATTTTCCGAAAACATGGTTGTTGATGTGCCCAAGACAAACGGCTTGAAATCATTTTTACCCGCCCATCGTCACAGTGTTGATGATGTAAGAAAATAGTAACTTAGTCAGTGTGCAAGAATTTATCGTTGTGTATGTGAATGCGTTGGAAGATGATATGTGAGACAAGAGATGAACAAAGTCAATGCATGTATTCTGAGTAAATAAATATGTTCTATTGCTATATTTTTTTGTAATACTTGAAATGTTGATCTAGGGTACTTGTATTTTCTTCATTTATCATAAGTACTCACTCGTATGCTTTGTGTAATTTCAACGCGATAACTGCTCTCTAGACTCCAGCTGCTAAAAGTCAACAGTTGGGTTTTAAAGAAACAAGTAATACTGATTATCAATAATAAAATAAGAAACAAGCACTGCATTTTCTCATTTGGCTATTCATTTGAACTGGTTCTAAATTTTCAAACTTCAGTTGAAATGTTAGATTGAATTATTTCCAATATTGAAATTTCATTTCCTCTTTTTTTTCAAGTATTTTATTTTTGTGTTTCTTTTTCTTTCATTCCATGTTTGGCTTTTTTGCCCGGATTCAGAGGCTGTTGTTACACAAAAGCTACCCTCATCAGAACGGATTTAGGGAGGCGACGGGTGTGAGCAATGCTGTTGGATTGTTCAAAAAGACTGCAAACAGCACTCCTTCTAGTGTCAGTGTGTGTCTGAAATTTGATCCCATGCAATCGAAATCAGAGGACTCTGAAAAATCAGCCGTAATAAGCAATGGTTTGAATCACAAAGTACCGAATTTATCAACTGCTGTCGCTTCTTCCAATCATTCTATCAATGGGTTTTCTTCGGCCAGCGATTGCATCACATCCGTTTCATTATCTCCTTCTCGGCCGTCCCAAGTCGTTTCTTTAAGAGTTCCGTACGAGAGTATGGAGACTGAGAGTAGTGAAAAGGAGACCTCTGACAATGAACCTCTTGCTAAAATGTATGACTCTGGGGGAAACGGGCTTTGTTCTCTTACCTCGTCTAATTCGCATAACTTTGAAAAGGACGCGACGACACAAGTGGAGAACTCTTCTACTTCTTCTTCTTCTACAGCCCCGCGGCATGTCGTTGTAAATAGTGTATATAATGATGTAAATAATTTAATGGAAACCAGTAGTGAAGAAAGGGGTTATGTTGTGACTAAATCTATCATGGAAGCGGACGGACCAGCCACAGTCTGTGTGGATCTCAACGTGCACGAACTAGAGCCGGCGCCACTTACGACGGGCGAGTGTAAAACGGTCGTCGACTTGGACAACAGACTCTTTTCACTGGAGGCGGCGACGGATCAACAACAACAAGAGCAAGGATCGGAAGCTCGGGTGGTGAACTGTCAGGTAAATAGTTCAGAAGACGTCTCTTCTAATGTTGTGCCTTTGAGACAGCACGGCCATACTTCTACTTCTAGCTGTGATATTCCTGGGCCAGGCTCGTCTGACGCGCAAGCCCATCCCAGTCCACCTGATGCACCGCTCTCGGGAAATGCGCAACAAAATAGTAATACTACTAGTAATAGTAGTAGTGGTGGGGGAAATACAAACAATTTCAAACGGGAAGCTAAAGATCAAGATCCTTCCCTTTCATCTGCTGAATCGGACGATTCCTCCTCCAAAAATGGCGGCCCCGAATCTATCAGTTCCAGCAGTCACACTGATACGGTTGTAACATTGGAGGAGACGAGAACTGTAGAATGTGATTCGGCTGAAGTCGTGTCCAAGGTGGGGCCTCTAGTAGAGGGTTGTGTGGAAATGGCGGTATCAGACTCCCCGTCCAGTGAAGGTATGTTGTTAGGCCAATGCGATTCTGGCAGCAGTGGAATTGGTCCGACAGACACCGGATGTGAAGCGATGGAGGTCGACCAGGACAGATCGTGCGACTCTGTTGGAAACGATAATGTCACGTCTGCATTGGTTTCCAGCGATTCTCAAGTCGAGGAGGAAGTGATGCAGCCCGAGCCCGATGGTCAGTCGGAAGGCGTTTCAAACTCATCAGCCTCTAGGCAAGAGGACAACTTACAATCAGAAGACACTAATGTAGATTCAACCAGCTCTGAGCCCGTGCAACCGGGCAGATTTTCGTTTTCTCCAACGTCGGAAACCCCTTCCACCTCAGGTCGGACTGCTCAGGGCAGCGTGATGAGTTTTTGCGACAGTAATTCGGAAAGGGACTCTAGTAGTAGAGCCATAGAACGTGAAAGTTTGGCTTCGTCGTCGAGTGAAGAAGTGGGTGTTTCGTCGTCGAGTACCCTTCAGGCGAGGCCTCGTAATGCCGAGGCGGCAACCACCGTGTGGGAAGAGGACGATGAATGCACCGAGGCAGTCCTAAGAGAAGCGGTGCCAGATAATGCCACATCGGCACGTTCACCATTGCCGTCACCCACGCGATCTGGTTACCAATCCCCTGGCAGTGTTGTCTCCTCCAACAGCGGGAATAACAACAATAACAATATCGCCAACTCTTCCGTTTTCGAACCTGCCGCTGAAGCTTGCACCTCGTCTTCGATATGCGCATCCTCCAACGCAAACAGCTCCGCCTGCAACGGTGTTGTTTCCAGCAATACGTACACATTCAGTTCACCCCCGCCTTCCCGAGGCACGTCTTCTTCGTCCCTAGGCTCGCCTCCTTTCGCGGTAGGGAGTCCGGAAGAATCCACCGCCCTCAACAACAATCTCGTTTCCACCAGCTCTACCTCAGACCAGGAGGGGCCACCCCAATCGTCTTCAACGTCGCCGTCGACTTCCTCGTCGTCTGAAGCCGTTCCTGCTGTCAAAAAGAAGGTGAGGTTATAGTATAGGAGATATCTGGCTCAGATATTTGTATCTCTAGTCGTATCTTATTTTGATTGTAGTTTGGGTGGAGGGGGGTGGGGAGGTTTGTGGGTCTGTGTCTTATTTTAGTTAATGGGTTTTTTTTGTGGGAAGGGGTGAGTTCTTCTTTTGATCAACTGAATTATTCAAGTGAACGGGCCTTTACAATTTAAATTCTTGTGAGTGTGCATGTTATCATTTATTATTAATAATAATATAATACTACATAGTATTTATGTCGATCGTTACAACTAGATGATGCTCATTCATTGCGTTTTAAACAATGAAATATCACTGTCATTTGACAGGTGAGTCTTCTCGAGTACCGGATGCGTTTGAAGAAGCCTCCGACTACAACTGCTTCCGAGACGAAGACTTCGCCTCCGGTCTCTCGGCCTTGTACCACGGTCACGCTCTCTTCAGTCTGTGAACGGTTTCTATCATCCTCGCCTTCATCCACCAGCACACCATCCTATTCTTCGTCTGCAATCAGCCCGCACAGAAAGCATAGAATGCCCACCTTAGCTACTCTTCCGCTGTTTAAATCTTCGGAAAAGAAAAAAGGTACGCGGGGCCTGGTTGTTAGGTCCTCTCATTTTTACATATAAAATGAGAGGCAAACACAAAGGCAACATTAAATTTTGTGTGGTCAACACGCCATTCAAATACATCATAGATAGATTGTCGGGTGTGTGAAGGGTATGGTTGTATGATGTTCACTATATTCTATGTCATTTGTATACATGGTTTATTTTATATTTTGTTGGCTGACAGCCAGAAATGACTATGTCCGTTTTTGCCAAAATGCTAAAAATAGCAACTATGACTTGCATCATTCTATCATCATGCGCTCTCTTTACACACACAACCTACTTCTGTTTCTTATCTTTTAGCTGAAGCTATCGACTTACTTTTCCGGCGCTGATATTATGACCCTTGGAGGTTGAAGTATTGTTAAACTTTAAACAAACAAACAAGCATTCAGCTACAGACTACTGGTATTTGTTAATTCACCTCAATTTACGATTTACTGAGGATTTGATTTGATTTTTTTTGTCTGTTCAGAGGAGAAAAAGCCAATGATGGAGAAGAAGAAAGTTGAGAAGCAGCTGAGTTTGAGTGAGAGACTTCGCTTAGAGTTCGGTGTGGATGTTTCAATTGACGACAGCAAAGCACAATCAGGTAATTTAAACTTCAATTTCCAAAAATTTGACCTATGCTTATAATATTGGCGGTATATGGAAGCTTTATTTTCCTTCTAAACCTCTGTCAATTAAATTTGTATAGATGTGAAACAAGCCCTGCTCGTCCTAACTGTTGTAGAGTTTTCACTCACGCAGCAACAAGGGGATTTGGGGTAATTTAACCCTAAACATAGGTAGCAATACTTATTGTCGTTGGTTCCATCATTCAAAAATATCTGTCGTTTTAAAAATATGATTATTACTATACTTTTTTACAGAAAATATTGTACTTTTTTTACACACAAAATATTATACTTTATTTTACACACAAACTTTTGCTGCTCACACTACTCAGACATGGACCGAAGATCCAACAGAGGTCAGAGTTCCTCGCCTCCACCTCCTCCTCCTCCTCTTCCTTTCTCTACCACTACTGGATTGGATCCCGGCAAAGGACACAATGTACATCGCGGTGAGTGCAGGACTCACTCAATCTGTCTTGCGCCGAGTGGTACATCTGTGTTAATCTATATATATGTCGATATTCTTCCTTGCTCTGTGTCATTTTGCGAATTGTCATCATTTTGAAAAGATTCACCCTGCTTGAAACTTAAGTTTTCATCGTCCGTTAGATAGATTCTCTTTATTTCATGTTAAGTGTTCCTTTTCAGGTGTTTAGATAACATGGACAACTTTCATAACCTCTTGTTGGTTTTAGATTGCTTACTGTGATTTGTTTGTTTTGGGGGTGTTTTTCAACAAAAGTTTTGAACTCACCACTAAAGTTAATTTGCAAAGCATGTTGTGCAGGATTTAACCTTGTGGTGGTCTTAATGACAAAGGTATCAACATGAAATTTTTGTCAGGGGCGAAGGTGGATTCAAACAGAAACATTTGTGTTAAGAAACATATATATTTCATGCACAGTGGGCTGATCACCTGCTTGTCGTAGTTCCTGATCCATAGTATTTCCCAGCTCTGTGTTTTGTCAAAGGTG
>JAULCB010238552.1:0-12937 GCA_032358575.1 Dendronotus rufus
CTCTCGCTCTCTCTCTCTCTCTCTCTCTCTCTCTCTCTCTCTCTCTCTCTCTCTCTCTCTCTCTCTCTCTTTCTCTCGTTCTTCTCTCTATCTCTCTCTGCCTGTCTCTTCTCTCTCTCAATCTATCCCTCTCTCTTGTATGTGCGTGTGTGTGTATGTGTGTTTGCGTGTGTGTGTATGTAGGTAGGTATGTATGTATGTACGTGTATGTGTGTGTATCTCTTTGTTTGTATTGCCATTGAAGATTTACAAAAAAATCTAGCAAATTAACAGTCAAGGATAAACTATATTATAGTCATTATTCTACTTTCACTTTCAGAGCAAAAGGATGGTGGCACCCAGATCAAGTTAATGATCACTTTTGAAGATGAAGGACAGGCCTTGTTCAAACCAATGAGGTACTAAATGGGAATTCCCTCTTCTGATTTTTACTTTTCTTTTAACTTACAAAAAAAATATTCGAATCAAGCATCACCTTCTTGATCTTTACTTTCTACCTTTTTACCATTCCTTTAAACTTTAATCATGAATTCACTTTCGTCTGTACTGTATGATAGCTCCAGCCCTATACTTATGTGTCTAATGGCTCTGGAAAACATACTTTTTTCTTCACTTTTTTCATATTCTTCAATAGGATATCTAATCTTTTTTTAACATGATCACTGATCAAAACTCATTTGTTCGTTAAGTAAGAGAGATCATTTTGAATTAATTATTTCATTGTTATTAAAACAATTAACCACTTCTTCTAAATTTATCTTCCCTTGCATTCTCACCTCGGATTCATTACTTTTTCTCTTTATGTTGAAAAAGTCATTGTGTATCAGATATTTCATGTTCCTCTAGACTCATAATATCTTATTTCTTTAAATTACATTGTAATGATATCTCCTATTTACTTCAATTCTTTCCAGGTTTAAACGGGACTTTGAGACTTTGCCCGATCACTTTTATTTTGCCGACTATGAAAGACACAACGCTGAAATCGCTGCTTTCCATCTGGACAAGTAAATAACAATTCATATTCATAGAAGGATTAGATTAGCATAGGTGATAGTTAATTGGTTTTACACGTATGTTATTAAACAAATTTTTGTCAAGGTAATTTCAAATAATGATGGTCATAAGAATAGATGGAAAAATAATGGGATATTTCACACCATGTAACCATTGTTTTGATTGATTTGTGTGTATGTATGTATGTGTATGTGTGTGTCACTGTGTTTTATTCAGTCAATATGGTTGTGGCATCCTGATTTATAATTTATATCATTATGGGTTTTTTCTTCTAGGATTTTAGGTTTTAACCGAGTGCCACCTACAGTGGGGAGGAAGTTCAACATTAGCAGCGACTTGCAGAAATACGCTGACTCTAAACTTGCCAAGACTTTTTTCATCTCTCCAGGTAGTGACTAGGACTAGATAGAGTGTGTTGGTGGTGGTTGTCCCCTCAGTTGTTTTACAGTCACATTTGCACTTAGATTTCCCTCATCTTTGTCCTCTCAAAATTAGACAAAAGTTACTTTCCCTTTCAAAATTAACCATGGAAATAGCGCTCTTGGCACTGATGTGATCTGGAGTTAAAGCATTTGCCCCCCACTCCGACATGAATGATTCAATTCCTTGGCTTGAGATCCTACCATTGATCGGACCTTTGTCTGTATTCAAGCATAAAACTATAGATACAACTGTTGGAGATATTTACTGTTGAAGAAACTCATCTTGCAAGATACTTCAAAAGGGACATAACTCAAAAATATATGACAACCAAAATTACTATTACTACCATTATATTAGAGTTAGAGGTAAAATTTTGTCTTTACTTTTTGGATGAATAAATTATAGAATTTATTTGAGTTCATTCTCAGAGTGTCGTAACGGATTGAACAGTGATGATCAGGCTATTACTATATATCCTGTCTTGATCTTTTAATAATGATAATAATGGATAGCATAATTTATAGAGCGCATCTCCACATTAGAGTCTGCAGTGTAGGTTCTCTCATTTTTACATCTAAATGAGAGGCAACACAAAGTAGGCGACATAAAAAGTTGTGTGGTTAGCAACTGAGTAATGCGTCCAGTGTATTGCTCAAAGCGCCATTATAGGACGGGCACAGTGGGCTGATCACCTGCTTGCCGTAGCTCCTGATCCATAGTATTTCTCTTGTGTTTTGTCAAAGGTGGTTATTGGGGCATCTACCTCATTCACCATTTAAGACTGAGCATGGAGATGGGTGCCGACCTTGACGCGCTAGTGATACAATGGCAGAAAAACAATATTATTATAAGGGATATCAGTCAACATTAGCACAAGAAAGGACGGCATACATAAAACAGTATATATCTTACACATGGTTTTGTGTTACAATTCATTTAACAACATGAAATATGTAAAAATTATAAATCAAATAATATTTCTTCTTATCAGCTGGCAACCTGTGCTTCCACGGCCAGTGTTCGTATTACTGCGACTCGTCGCATCCCATCTGTGGCCACCCAGTGATGCTGGAGGGGTCCCTGGCCGCCCTGCTTCCTCCTTTGGCCATGGCCAAGCGGAAAACGTGGAGGAACCCGTGGAAAAGGTCCTACAGCAAGCACAGAAAGGTATTAGTATTAGTATTAGTATTAGTATTAGTATTACTATTACTATTAGTATTAGTACTAGTATTAGTATTACTATTACTATTAGTATTAGTATTAGTATTACTATTAGTATTAGTATTAGTATTACTATTAGTATTAGTATTACTATTAGTATTAGTATTAGATGTCTTTTCATTTTCCGTTATAGATTATATGAGAAAAATGATTTGAGTGAGACGGAAGTTATTGTTTTCTATAGAATTCGTTATTCAAAGTAACCATTGAAGAGCTTCATACGCTCATCACCTCTGAAGATCATCAGTCAATCAGAGAGGTGCTCATCTTGTCGAGAGAGTACAAAGGTCACAGAGAATGGACAACGACTGTATGAAATAGAGGATTGAGTCCTGATAAAGGGACAGCGCAATTGAGTTAGAAAGATAAACGAGAGCATTTATATAGTGCTTATCCACAGTCATCACCATGCTCAGAGTGGCTTTAGTTGACCGCCATTAATTGATGACCACATACACACAAGGCGTAGACATGGTGCTTTCGTTAAAGCAATCACGTCTAACTAGCACTCAATATCTGTTAACAATAATCTAGTTATGATGGCCGCATAAGCGTGATTTATGAGAATTTCAACTGTATGATTTGTATTAATTTCTTCAGGCCTATTGGGAGGTGTACAATGACCTGTGCATGAAAGTTTTGACCAGACCTCCGTATGACGAAGGGCGTCGTGTCCTGGATGTGTTGGATATGTCTGTGTACGATTTCCTCACAGGTAAGTTGGGCGTCACCACTTTTACAATTATACAATTAATTATAATGATAGCATTTATATAGCGCTTATCCACGGTCATCACCATGCTTTAAGAGCTTCACAATACCACACTTGTTGCCGGCGAAACATATAATACATCAGACAAAACATGGGGGCTGTTAGTGTTAGGCACGTATACAATTTTTTGGACAAAGAAAACGCCAGGGGGACTCCGAGTTTTACATCTGTCTCCGATAGGATGACGAAAATTGTGTAAAGAGTCTTTCCAAAGGACTCAACGTCTGACCCAGTCAGGAATCGAACCCTGGACCCTTCGATCTCCAGGCGGATACACTGTCCACTAGGCTACCGACACTACTTCTAATTTTTTTTGCTTTTGATAGTTTAATGCCAGTTTCATAGGAAACACATCTGTTTTTCTGGACTGAAACATGCAGTCACAGCCGTCAGGTTTCGAATTCAGGATTTTCCTTTCCTGGAAAATTAACTTTGATGTTGATGAGGCTTTTTCGAGAAAAAAGATGCATTCCCTTTTTTTAAGCCCCTTTTGTCATGGCGATCCGTGCTAATTGTAAAGAGCTATACAGTACATGACTTTAGTGCAGGATGGAGAATCAAACAGGGTAGCGGTACCTATTCATTATTTCTCTATTTGATACCTAGGTACATATTGTGTACTTGCTGATTGGCATTTTATTCATCCGGCTCATTCAAAAACATTTTTTTTTCCCTCTCAGGAAATCTCGATCGACATCACTATGAAACATTCCGTGATTTCGGAAATGAAACTTTTTTGCTCCACTTGGATCAAGGGAGAGCGTAAGTACATAGCACTGAATAGGAGTCGTAGTCCTATCATTCATGATGTTTTTTAATTGTATTTTCTATGTGTGCTAATGCCTCCCATTGATCAAGGGGTCAGTCACTTACCATTAAGCCAGGCTGAGGTGACATTTTGGAGGCTTAAACCTAACCATGTGTTCGTAAATGTTCAAACTTTTTCTTTCTGTATTTTTGCCCACTATAATTATAACACATAATTTTTTTCAAATAATTTTCAAAATATTGTTCCACACATAATTAAGAGCTCTATTGCTCTCTTATAGCTTGGCTTGCAAATGAAACTTTTAAAAGCAATTGTGAATGTAGCCTTTAGATTAGGACACAATCTTATTCATCTTCGAGCGAAAAAAAACAAATTAAATGTAGGCATTTTATTGTTGCATCTTGTTACATAATAATAATATGTGGTAGCGGGTTTAGATTATCACTCGTCAGGTTATGACATTTTATTTATAGTCTGTTCACAACAACTTGGAGACTGTACTGTAATGTACTTCTTTATAGTTGCTCTAGTTGTAGCCAATTTTTGGCTTTCCTATTTTTAGGGATGGAGAGGTGGTAGAGATTTATTAGTATAACAAATAACACGAGTATCCTTTTCTTTTCTTCTTCTCCACTTGTGGCGGCAGGTTTCCTTTTGTTTAGGGGTGGGGGGTGGTGGAGATTTATCATTATATAACAAATGAGTATCCTTTTTTTTTTTCTTCTTCTCAATTTCCCAATCAGATTTGGTAAAGCCAGTTACGACTGCATCTCTTGCCTCGCCCCAATCCGCCAGTGTTGTATGATCCGACTGTCGACTTTGACCAAATTGGTCAAAATCTACCAAGGACCGAGCAGCTTGAGTCAACTCATGAGGAAGTCCATGACTGCTGATCCGATCAATCCGATTCTGACAGAAGCTCATTTAGACGCTCTAGACCGTAGACTGAGCAAGGTCCTCAACGTTTTAAACGGATGCATAAAAGATGGCAGGACTTGGGACGATGTTGTTATTGATGATGATGTTACATGATATGACAGAGTAGTTATATTATTTTTGTCATATCAATATTAATTCAATCATGTGATATTATATATATTATTTGTGTGATGAATTTGTCTTAAGATTATGTTCTATGGACATGTTTACCAGATGAATGCATTTCCTGCAATCTTTACTTCCAGGTGTTGTGTGGGTATGTGGGTGAATGTGTGTGTGTGTATGTATGTGTGTGTGCACCATTGAAACAAAGAAACTGACTATCCATCAATTCATTCATATAATCATCTGTTTATTCATTTGCATGGATGTATGGCGTTGTGTTTCTCGAGGGCTCTGATTCTGTTTGTCATCCTGTTTTGATGTAACTATCATCTTACATTTTCCGAGTCATCTATTATAGCAAAACTAAAAATCCTTCATTCGATTTGATCTTCCATGAAACCACCCTTTGGTTTTCACTCTCTCCCACTATTGAAAGAGTGTCTCTTACTCTTTGCATTTTTGTTTTCTCTTCTGTATTATGAAAACAAGTTCAACGTTATCATTAATATCTTGATATCGAATTTGTTTACATTCAATGATTTACATAAATATGTTATTCAACATTAACAATATTACCTTTTAACCTTATTGTGATAATCAATGAAAACTGAAAGTGTGTAGGCACAGTGAGGGATGAGAGTGTATGATTATAAGGGGCTAGCTTTTCTCTATTGCTTGGTGTGGATGCGAATCGGCTACAGCTACAACTGATATGAAACTAACTTACATCAAATATTCTAAGGGTAAGAAAATAGTTCTTCCGAATGGATGTGACATAGTATCATATCTGTACATTGCAGTATTTTTCATTTGTGTATCATTATGCTTTTGCTCAAGTTGTATGCAATATTTCTTTAAACATATCAAAATATATTATTGTTATTCTATTTCCAAAATGAAAAATATTCATTTGTGAACCATGATGGTTTGTTAAGCATAAATGAGTGAAGAGTTAAGAATGGGATTTAGCGTGTCACATTATCAAGTATTTCTTATACGATAATTTAAGAACCTTGAAATGTATTCTGATGATATATGTTTTATTTCATCAGCATCGGGTAAAATCTAATGACAAGTAAATCTGATTAAGAAAAACTCACCAATTTCTTTTTATCTGGAAATAATACTTTTTATTCTTTCATTACACCAACTGAAAAATAAATATTTTTAGATATCAAGACCCTGAAACATTCCTTTAAAAGATACCAAAAAAAGCACTCTTTTGATGGTAAGTAACTCTTGATTCCTTTCCTTGTTACTGGTGCCGCGGTTCCATAAAGGAAAAGAATTTCACCTTTGCTCAGAAAATAAGGTTATCTGGCAAAAGAAATATTGGTTTCAAATAATAATAATAATATGTTCTATGCTTTGATTACTGGATTTTTATCAGACATTTTCTCTCTATTTTATTCCACTTTACATGGGGAGAACATATCATTGTTAATATCATTTATATGGCTGTTATTTTGTCTTCATTTTTGTTATCGGTTACACTGTTATGTGTATTTTTAATTCCTGAGAAACTAATCATTCTAATTCCCGTTAAAAATTGAAAGAGTTTAAAAAATCTGTTTCTGGCTACCATATTGGTCTACTTATCCTATCCAAGATATGGACACTAAAGAAATCCAGTAGTTCGAACACTTTTAATATTTGTATTGTAGTCTATGTTTTGTTATACATTCACGTATTTCATAAGGACAATGATATTGATATGTTATCTATTCTAAATATCACAATGGATTTAAGATCTAACAAAAGTGCAGCTACTTACCTATTGGTTTTTCAAGGCATTAAAAATCACCACGATTGGTAATGATTTTGTGTTGATGAAAATTACATTCTCAAAAAGGAAGCTAGCTAGCCCTAGTTTCTTCATGTCCAATTTGAATTGATTCTTGGTTGTGATTTCAATGTTTATGTTCAAATTATTTTTAGGTACGTACAAATGAAATTCGGTCTTGAAATAAAGCTGAAATGACAACTTGAAAGTGAATTTTAATGACGAATTTTATATTTGTCAAGCATTATGAAAGAAATTATTTATTTGTTTAATTTATATTTGGCTTTGGCTATTTTTTGGTAACACACCTTTCTGTCTCTCCCCATTGACCATAGATTTAATAGTTCTTACTGGTTCTCTGACCACATAGAGTCCTGATGGGCTGTGTACCATTTGTGTCAAACAGAAAAGAATCTACTTACTAGAGTAAGACTTTTTAAGGAGTTTAGAAGCACCCGTGGTATGTTTTACGTCTGTGTCTTGCTTCTCCCCAGCAATGGATGGCATAGGGTCATAGACTGTCAATTTTCTCCATTAAAAAAAAAGGGAAAGGAAAAGAAAATAAAGATTTCAAGAAGCTTTATTGTGAATTAAAAATTATAGTAGGGTCAATGTAAAATCTGAACGTTGGGAAGTGATAAAGAAGATAAGAGACAACTCCTAACCATTTTATGACACCTGAATATTCATCTTATTTTTCTGCTTGATAATTGAATCATTTTAAATTTTTGTTTCGAAGAAACTGATCGATTCAGAAAATAACTAGTTCATCCTTAATGTTTGTTTTTTCAGTTTTATTTTGACCTCATCGGATTTACATTTCATGTTTTTGTATGTAACTTTCTGTTTCTGTTTTTCACCATTTCTGATGTAATGTTATATATTATATTATATGTTCAAAGGACAAGGCTATTACTATTATACAGGTAAAGGGTTGTTTTTTTTCTTAACCAGAAATTACAGGGTTTTCATTCCGAAGTGATGTTGCAAATGATTTTTTTAAACGAAATGTGCCTTACCATGTTATGATTATGATGCAGGTAAAAAGGCTACTAATACTAATAACATTTTCTATTGCATATAAAAAAAAATGATTATAATGAAGATTTTTAGTCCATTTTTCATGTTGTTTTACCGGATGTGTGTTATATAATGCATCATTAATTGAGGCGTGACTTTCTATCATTGAAGACTTCCATTCCATTCCACCATTGAAATCAATGAACAAAATTATTTTATTTTATTTTTCATATTTGTGTGTTCTTTGACCATGATTTTATGATATCATCTGCAATATGAAGATTCACACTTAGATATAAGACAACTTGTTTGAGTATGTTTATCTTGTGTTGCCTTTTCTTATGTAATTTCATTCACAGTTGAAGTAAAGACTACACAATATTGGTCTTAGGTATTGTAAATTATTCTGCAATTTTTGTTTTCTTTAATGAGTTACTCAGAATGAGTTTTTAATTCTATTTCTTTTCCTCCCTTTTTTACTTGCTAGATGTCAAAATCGGCACATAATGGATTATTTTGCTGCTTGGGAAAGCACTACAGTATCTAAATATATCTTCAAGATTATTGTCTATCACAAACAAATAATATCAAGAAATATATTGTATTCATATTTGAAGCACATTTAATAGAAATATAAAGAATTCTTACACCAACTTTGACTAAAATCAAAGATTATCCTTTTTCGGAAGATTACACTTGTATCGAATATCAGCTTAGGAGATTGAAAAAACTAACCATAAATGACAGTAACAGAAATCTCTTTTGAAAAGAAGAATAACTATAGTGTACTACCAACAGGCAAAATATTATATTTGGTTTATTCTCCTTGACTGTCTCATCTTTTTTTCATTGTCTTTGAAATCGGAGAATGTATCACTGTACCTTATCTACGCCATGTTTTTAAGTATACCATCGTAGTATAAGAAGTATAAATCAATTATCACTATTATTACCATCATGATATTTCAGCGAGAATGTGCTATCCAGACAATTTCCCATGAAATTTGTTCCGACTCTGACCAATGAAAGACATAAAACAAACCACTTCTGTTTGCTTTCTTTTAACTCAAGCTGCATTCTTCCTTTTTTGTTACCTGTACTGAATGACCTAAATTATGTCAATGTTCTTTCAATAAACAAACAAACCACATGGCCACATGGGAAATCTGATATAATATAGCCATACATAAAATACTCGCTGCAATTTGGAAAATAGGTACCTCATTGCCAAAAGACAGAGCTGTAAACTCCATACTGTCTTAGGTATGAGATATTGATACTTCTAAAAACTCCAACCCTAGTATTGTAATTGTAATGGATAAAGACAGATTCATTGGATATGTAGAACAATCTTATTAAGGGTAGGACATATTGCATTGTGTGATGCAGACTGAAAGTGCAATGTTAGAATTCAAAGCTGAAGGGTCATTGTATTATTTCCATTAATCTATGTACGATTCAAGAATAGTCGATACATGTTAGTAGACTTTTCATGACAAGAGATCTGACTTAAGTAGTTTAGTATTTTCAGATTAGATTTGATTTGCATTCATTAAAAACTATCTAAACCGTGCACGGTATTGTACAATTTATTCATTACAAAAGATAAGCTATGCCTACATTGGTTGTGTTTCATGAATGAAAGAAATAATATTCTGTCATGCATGATTGATATAAGTATAAAGTCTGTTTCTGTTTATGATTTCTCTACATTTGCAAGTTGTATTGACTGGCTGGTCGTCGTAGAGTTAATCCTAAATATATTATCCACTGTATGAAGAGAACGAGGAAAACGGTTATATACATTCTTGATGGCAGCTTTCTACTTTAGAAATTCATTTCAATATTTCTTCTTCTTCTTCTGTGTTCTTTACTCCACGGTACAGATAGGGCCAGTATTTTTATTTTTAACCATTTTGAGTTGCCATAATATTATCTATCATTTTGATTCTTTTCACGAATACCCTGTATAAGCCATCATTCTATGGAATGAGGAGGGAAAGCTTTATTTCTTTAATTTTCTATGTGTGTACATCTTGTGCCTTCTGATTGAGATGAAATGCATTCTAGATCTACTTCTTATTTCTAATTTTTCCTGATTATTGCACAATAGTTTTGTACTTTATGGTATAGTGAGTATAGGCTACAAATTAATGTCCTTGTTATACAAGTCAGTCATGGAGTCTAATAGTTACCTTTACATCTTAACAGGTTCTACTTCTCTTTTCCATCTTCCAACATAACTATTAAACCATCGTCTTATTCGGCGCCAGCACTGTATGACTGGGATGTGTCAATGCCATTTCTTCCTTCAAACAAAACCAAATCAAAATAAAATAATGCCCTTTTATTGTCTGTTTAAACTATGCAGGACCAAAATAGGTATTACTGAACCCCTGTTAAGATCACATGCAGATTTATGACTGCAAAAGTCTGGGTATTGAATTACAAGTTTGTTTTCTCTTTGTCTGTTTGTGAATTGTTCAGATGCATTTGTTCGTGATTAGCCAGTTATTGATAATAATAGTCGATATGTTTCCATGAAGAAATGCTCTGGTACTATATCCAATGATCTGGTTACAATGATATTACTGAAAGTTCATCCATGTCTTCTTTTATATGTTATGAAATTCAAATGAATGAAAATAAAATTCCAACTGTAATTAATTGTAACACTGTTGTCTTAATTGATTTACATTAGGTTCTATCTAGGTCTGTTTCTTTATCTTGTGACTCTACTTGTCACTACACCTAACACACACACACACACATACACACATGCGTACATACACAAACACATACACAAACACACACACACACACAATCACAAACACACACGCGCACACACCCACACACATCAGGCAATGAGAATGGCACTGAAAACAACTCACTACTCCCTCATCACTTGAGCAGCACTCTCACAACCATGCTCATCACCAAACCAGTGTCTCCTCTGCAAGGGACCAACACGTTGTGTAGGAGCTTGAGAGTCATATAATACAGGGAGGGAATGAGTCCAGTGTATTGCTCATAGCGCCATTCGAGGACGGACACAGTGGGTTGATCACCTGCTTGCCGTAGCTCCTGATCCATAGTATTTCCCGGCTCTGTGTTTTGGCAAAGGTGGTTATTGGGGCATCTACCTCATTCACCATTTAAGACTGGGCATGGAGCTGGGTGCTGACACTGCTAACGCAGTATAAGGCATTGGATAACAAAAACAAAATGTTTGTGTTTGTATCCAATAATGTTGGTAGGTACCTGCATCAGGCACTTAGACCAAGAAGCCACTTTCTGATAGGACGTAGTCAAGTCTATCGCAAATTCCTTCCCAACCGACATGTGTGCGAGTTGGTACCCATTTCTACACCTTTGTCGAGAGAGTAGAATTGTGTAAAGAGTCTTTCCAAACGATTCAACGTTGGACCTAGCTAGGAATTCGAACCCATTACCCATTGATCCCTAGGTGGATACACTGACCCTTAGGGTAGGTACCAAGGAAGGGGACAAAGAGGGAGAAAGGTGAAATCAAATAATCAAAAGAAATAAAAAGTTGCCTTTCTTCATATTTTATTCAAATGAATCGTCAATTCCAAGCAACCCCCAATTACATAGGAGTAGATAATCGATAAGATAAAATAAAGAGTGTATGTAATAATTTAAAAAGAGTAAAAGAGTAAATAAAAATATGTGCTTTGATATCAACAAAATAAAGCCCTTTATAAGGATTTATGGATAACTTTGATGTTCAACCAAGGGAGATTACGGAATAAATGCTTTACAATCGTAGTGCTTTTGGAGACAGGATGGCTGTGGTATATGGCTTTGGGATGGATATTATTATGCAGCACGAAACGCAAACATGAGATGGCGTTGGAATTAATAGTCTGTTCCGAAATTCATAATCACACAAAGAGGTGTGTATCTCAATAACAGTAGTCAGGTAGAACTTTATGAAAGTTATCATCATCGAGATTTGAACTGTTAACGACGGTATAAAACTATTTTATTCTCGTTGGAAATTGATCTCAATAAAGATTTCGTCCATTAGATTTCTAGGATCTTAATCTTATCGAGGATATCATTGAAAAAATGGAATAAATCAAAGGAATTTAGGAAACAGCCCGTTATCAACTTCATTAAAATAATTTTGTATCTCATTGAATGCATACAAAGTTTCATAAAAACGAAAACCGTTGATGGTGTGATCATGAATTTCTGAACGGATTATAGTTAGCATTTGGGGGGGGGGGGGGGGATAATGGTATTGTGATCATCATTATCACTATCATCAATATCATTATCACCAACAACAACAACAACAATATCAGTGACAACAAAAGCATCGAAACATAAGCTTATGCTATAAACAAACACCAGGCGATGCACACAGTGTATCTAAAACTTGATAAACAAACGGGATCTTTAAAACAAAATAGTTAGGCATCTTGTTTTTATCTTAATAAAATTCCAAAAATAAAATTGAAAATCACTTTTTACACTCAGGCAGAAAGGGCATGGCATTCAAGTGGCAAACGGTTTCTCCCTAGTGCTATTACATCACAACCATGTTTGATATGAAGCGACAGAAAATCAGAAGAGATAGCTATTGTAACAGCCGTAAATATCTTTGGAAGACCAAATAAACATATGACTCACAGATTGAGTTCCTAACAGATATGCAAAATATCAGTCCTACAAATCCATGACAATTGTAACCAAACAGAAATAAATGATAAATTATTTTCACTCAGAACCTCCCGTATAAAGCAAGAAGGTAGTACTGCACAGAGAGAGAGAGAGAGAGAGCAAGCGAGAGAGAGAGAGAGAGAGAGAGAGACAGAGAGAGAGAGAGAGAGAGAGAGAGAGCGAGAGAGAGAGAGAGAGA
>JAULCB010238663.1:0-12936 GCA_032358575.1 Dendronotus rufus
TTCTTATTTTCTTCCCTAGGCTTCGTCTTTCGGCACTGATCATCTATATCTCCATCTAATGGAAACCTTGTACCTTACGTCAATAGGCTGATGTTACCAAAACTAACCACTTTTGAATCATCACTGAGTTTGGATCTCATCAAAATGCCTGCTCTCCCTATTTCCAAAATACTACTCTTTCCAATACTTCTTGATATCAGAACTGCAATGCATTTCCATTAAATGTATTTTCCTCTTTGGCAATTTGTACCTACCATCATTATTCGATTTACAGTTTATGATATTTTAGGAAGCTCATTACCATGTGACAGGACTTAATGAACACCCATAGTGTAACTTATACATTCTGTGATAATTTTATTTATATATTATATAAGATATATCTTATTTTGATACTTTATGCTTTTTATCAAGCTCGGGAAAAGCTTACATTCATAAGGTGAAAATAGTTATCTATATCATGTTTTGAATCAGAAACCTTTTCATCATTTGAAATAAAGACTGAAAATATTTGAAATCAAATGTATTTATAAGCAATTGACTCTCAATCTCAAACTCTTTCACAAAGCACACCGCTTACAAAATAGTATACTGACAGTTTAGTTTGCTTAGTTTGACAACAAGTGTTAACAAAGTAACAATTATTTCATTATTTTACTGTAAATAGTAGTAATTGGTAGAGATCATAATCAAAGACCACTGATTTTGTTTTTTCTGGCTTTGATTTTTATATATAGATATATATAGGAATTGAAGTGAATATGATCTGAATAAAGAGTTAAGAAAGAACTTCCTTTTTATGTTGTTAACTTCATTTGTGTTACATTTCTTCTTTTCTTTGCCTTAAGCAGGTTACAGTTCTGTAATTGTTGTATTGAATATATTATGTTTATCATATTTATTTTTGAAACCACTTTCAATACTTTTTAGTTATTGTTTCACAGTACAGGCATCATTTTTGAGTCTATGGATAGGATTTGACACCACTCAAAGCCTTAAAAACGTTAGTCTGCTGAGATGGGTACTATCAAATTGAGATCTCCTACATTGTAAAAAGGTGCCTGATTTTGGCCATGTACAAGTCCAGTGGTTTGATCCACAGTTAGTACAGGGTTTTTCTTTCCATGGCCGTCTAGTCCACCAGGTAGACAACGAGGCTGCTTAGACTTGGCAGGGGTAAAGTAGAGCGGCATAGAAACCAATGGCAAACTACCACCGCACTAGAGCGTATGCCAAGAAAGATCAAGAATGGAGTTATTCATCATAGTTACCCCAATGCTCAAAATTGAGTATATGAATTGACATGGTTTACAAAGACCACAACTCCAACACAGGGATCCAATGTAGAGATTGTATTCAGGTCATGCTAGTTTTTTCCTTATCATGAAATATTGAGAGGTTTCATGAAAAGATGACAAACATAATTAAAATTGCGATATTTTTTTTTATCCTTTTCTTTTCTGTGGGTAGTTAATATTCAGACACCTAATCACTGGTAGTAGTAGGACATATTAATGATCTTGTAGCTTGAGTCCTTATCTCATGTAGTGTTGGGCTTGGTTTGACTTTTACTAACTCAGCTCAGAGAATTTGCCCCAGATCAGATTATTTGGTGATAACACTAACACTAACACTAACACCATTGATGGTGAGAAGGTACCAGTACCATAGGTATAAGAATAGAACTTCAGGGAATGAAGAGTAAAAGACATTCATCAGAAAGAGAATGCAGCAATTGAAATAAAGTAAAAAACACAAAGAGCAAAACTTTGAATAATGTGTAATACCATATTGTGAATGTCTTTTTATTCGACCTTTTTTGATACAATGTTGGGGAACAAAAATGACAAGGCAGTATATATTATGTTAAAAATGCTCGGGATTAAGACTACAAAAATGTATAGATATGGAATGGACAATTCAATAATGAGCTCAAAGTGTTTCACAAAACTTAAATAGGCTATACTATGATCATATTCATTATGAAAATAAATGATTTCAAACCTATTTTTCTGCAGTAATGTTGCAACCACAACATGGCCATTAGAATCATATCTATGATTGTCAGATTTTGGCTTTCACAGGAATTTTTTTTTTTTAATGACATGCCATTGTATTTCTTATTTATTTACAACAGATAGGTCCACCCAAAACATTCACTGAGAAAAGACATTACATATCCTGTCCCAAAAAGAAGTAGATTTTAAAAATCAAATGCATTCTTGTTTGATATACCTTATATTATAATTCTATAGTCAAACATAGTTTATCAAAATTGTTTTCTACAAATGAGAATATAACAAGTAAAGAATTTAAAACGATTTAGAGTCGTGCACAAACTATACCCATGTATTCAGATTTGTTTACAAGTGTCTTGATAATTCTTTACCATTTCTAGACCATCTTTCGCTTTCATAATATAGAAATCAGAACATGATTATTTTTTTCATAAAGAAGCAATATATGTACCGTAAACATAATATCAATATTCTTATTTGATTCAATCTTCATGATTTTAAAATAATCAATTTGACATTTTTTCCATCTGAGTGTAAAAAAAGAAAGATATCACATTTTTATTTAGTTAATATATGACGTACACCATATTTTGTCAATCTTTTTATCATAATCTACAAAAGATTTGAAAGCTTACAAATCAAATCAATTTGTAAATAAAAAGGATTTCATGATGTAATTTAAGTAGCAATGCTTTAAAACCAGGTACACATACGCACCAGACGTACACCAGCACTGTAAGCTTTTGACTAGGTTAAGCTTTAAAAATAACATTGAAATATATTTTTTATAAATTCTCAACACATATTACACCACTCCATCATTTTTACAAGTAGGTAGTAAGGTAACTTGAAAATCTATAGAAGAAGATTCGAAATCTCCCAAAGTAAAGTCTATACCAGGGGTGTAAATGGCAAACCAAAAAATAATCTGAAACACGTCACATCCCAATAGAAATAGCAATGTGGAAACAAAAAACTAATGGCTTTTCAGTCCACTTGGGCAGTAAAAAAAAGTCTGAATTCAGAGAAAATCTGACAGATTTACACCCATTTCATACTTCACCAAACTAATTTTTGAAGAAAAGTGGCAGCGATAACAAAGCAAAAATAATTCCTACTTTTTACAAATATGAATCTCATGTTTGTCTCATTTTGAGAGTTAAAGAATAGAATAACCAAAAATCTTTGAGAATTAACAGGTTGACAAAGAGAGGTGTCGGCGAAAAGCGTTATATGCTTATGTAATGTTATATTAAATATCAGACTGCACCAAGCCTGTCATTATTGGTGTAATGGATATAACAAATGGTCTTATTTAGATATATAGGGCAAGGAGTATAACAAATATTCGTTCTCTAGAAAAATTCTTTACATGGTACCAAGATAGTGAAAAATTACGCCATTTTACAAATGAGTACGTATAAATCTAGATACCGGTGTATACTTATCAACGATTGAATGGGACTGTTAAGGCAAGTGTGACATGAAGGATGAGAACAAAACAAAAAATCTTTAAAGTGAACTTAGCATCGCATGTATATATATATTACATTTATCAAAGTTGTGTAGAAAAAACGTTTTACATGACATCAAAAGAGTTAACATCAAATCTTGGTTACAAAAAGGAAAAAAACATTGCATCTCACTCTCTTACATAAATTCACATACTGGTAGATAAAATCCTCGCCAAGAATAAAATTGCGATATAAGTATGAGATTTAATGATGAGCTTCTTCTCATATTCACTCTTGAGAGAAGTTCACAATCAAAGGCACTTCTTATAATCAGTATAAATATAAACCTAGATTTTGGTATTCCAGTTACATTTGATATTAACATTTTAATTTTCTTTCACAATCTGTGAATTACATACCGTATGTTATAAAAAATTCACAACACTTTCTTCAAAATTACCTATAAAAGATGAAAACAACAGAGAGAAAAAACATGGATGACATACATATATTATATATTTTCAAATTTTGATAAAGAAAAGATATCACAATAGAAATTCTAACCCATTATTAATTATGAGATTTTATTTGTGATATTCTTTTTAAAATCTATATCAGGCCAAAGTTCAGAAACCTAGAGCAAATAGTCATATTCATAAAACTTGAGCACTTTTGATTCCCTAACTAGTTTTTACCTAAATGCATATGTTGCCAGTAGTATAGCATCCCTCGTAAATAAATATTGCACCTATTTCATTCACTGTACAGATCACAACATGCAACTCCCGTTGGTAGTATGTAGTACATAATATTATAATAAATCGCACAGACCTTAGGCTTAAAACAAATTGTTTGAAGTGCACTTTCCTTAACTATCACATGATTACTACACCAACTCACACACACACACACACATTTTAAATGTCATAAGGTGACTAGATAAATATGTTTAGAACAATTAAAAACATTTATTAATACCCCTCGGGCCTTACTAACACTGTGTCTATACAAGTCTTTCTTTATCCGCACACACACACACATCGGTCCCCCCCCCCCCCCTTGCTACCTTCCTCCACCCACCGCCGCTGAGCAATGATACCCATTTAGTCGCTAGTCCCCCCCCCCCCCCCCATCCCTTTCCTCCCACTTTCTCGGGTCCCTCTCATCAGTATTATCTCTACCTTCATTGGGAATACAGGGTACTTCATACATCGACTCCAATGCTCTTCATGTTTAGTGCTGTCGGTTTTCTGTTGAGAAAGGGGCAACCCGAACCGTCCATTGTTTTTTCCTGTCTCGTCTCTTACAGAAGCTCTTCCATTTTCACTCACCTTGCTTTAATATCCAATAGTTTTACTTTGTTTTATGAAAATAAATGGATAAGATATGTTCGTCTGTTCGTCATAATAAATAGTATGAACTATCTACTGCCCCAAAGTTGGTGAAACTGATACAAATGTAACGTTATCAACTTGATTTTCACCAACGATTAAATGAAAATGCGTTCACAAAGCTTCTCAGATACTCATGCCTTGAGATTGAATATGGAACGCCTCATTCAACATGTGTCATCAGAGCAGGGCTGCGCAGTGATGTATCAATATCAATTTGTCCTACAATTGGAAGAGTGCATTTTGCACAAAGACTGTCATGTTGAACACATTCTCTAACAGGTGTGAACTGCAGGACGAATTGTCATCAACTTCATGTCAAATGAAATATGCATTGATGCCGCTGTAATTAAAGAAAGTGTCTTTATTCTTTCTTCATTAGTTTTTGTAAAATTTAAGCTTGTTTGAGTTTCACCAACTTTGGGACACCGTCAGAAATATGTTCCCTAAAATTCATCATTCAGGGGAGACCTTTGTAAGATGTATGACATGATTCTGAGTGCATTTAAAAACATATCGCACACCCATCTTGAAAGCTTGATTCCACAATTTATTGCTAGAATTAGACAGACACTAAGTCACCAATTAAATTAAAATACTCCTCTACATCCCCACCTCCACCTTACTCAGCACAATAGACTTAAGAAGTTTTAAAAAAAGTAAAGTAAATTGATATCTTGATCTTTTTATATATATTAAATTAGCAATGGTAACAAACATATCACATTGTTATGTAATCAACTTATAAATATAAGCTAAGATTATTCAGATCTTCCCTTTCTAATTATGATAATTTTAATACAAATGGTAAATGAATAGACCACACAGAGCACCATGAATATCTTCAATTGTTTCCACACTATTACTGTTATTGTACATTCAATATTTATTTATGAGCTTGCAGTATCAAACTCATAATTCAATCTTCACAACTATGGAGTACACAACATCCCACCTGCCTCAAACCTGTTTGACTTATACATAAAACTACAAACTCCCCCGATATGCACAGGTTTTGAAACTTCCCAATAATGAACTCAGTGATCGGAACTTGTTCTTTTGCTTCATTCATCAGAAATCGAGGGGCGAATTGTTGCGAAATTAGTATCAGCTGAAATCCAACAATTATATGAGTCTTGTATTCTTCAGGTACTGTATCAAAGTATCGTGTATGAATCGATACTGTCCCATGGTCTGAACCATGTGCATTCGTTGGTTCCTAATACCAGCAAGAGCCTTCGGAAGGTCAACATTCTGTCAAAGAAAGAAGTATGTTGTTATGAAAAATAAAACATCTCTAATATTGTCCTATAGAATTATGGAAAGGTGTACAGTACTATTCTTTTAAGAGCCCACTGTGTAGAGGGTCAGGTAGACGTAACCAAAGATGTGTTAAGCTCCAGTGGACTGACTAGCTTGTTAGCCGGATAGTGCTGTAGCAGCATTCAGACTTTCCTCTGAGTGTATACAATAACACTACAGATATAAATTGTGAGTGAGAAAAAAGTGTGGGTACGATGTACACGACACATTATGATCATAATGACACACCATTCTCAGGCACATACCGTTATAATCATAATGACACACCATTCTCAGGCACATACCGTTATAATCATAATGACACACCATTCTCAGGCAATGTTGAAATAATCTTATGTCCATTCAACGTACACTGTTGTGCATAGACTTACATGATTGTGTTCGAGGCACCACTTCATGACCATGGTCAGGATAACCACGCCAGTCCTGCCCACTCCAGCACTGCAATGCACCACCACGGGACTCTGTTTCCCTCTCTTGGATTCTGTCTCTGCTAAACGAGCGACAGACTCAATTTCATTCAAAAAATCTGAAATGTAAAATAAAAACAGCCATGAAAAGAAAGGAAACTTATACAAAACAAAAAAGACTGTATGAACTAAAAGAACTCATCCTTGAATTAATTTTACAGTACGTGTCAACAGTGGGAGTCAAACTCTAACTCACATCTACCTCGACTTCCCTGTCTAGGCAGCAACAGAGGAACAGAACTCAAACTGCTCAGCTAACACATTTCGTATAATAAATCCAAGCTAAATAAAAATAAACCGACCGTTAATATTTGAAATTGAAATGGGTGAAAAGAAACCAATATTTTACTCATACATCCATAGGTGTAAAAGAGGAACAGAACTAAAAACTGTTCAGCTATCCACTAAGTGCATTTCGTATCATAAGGTCCAGCTGACTGAAAACCCACCAT
The DNA here is from genome assembly GCA_032358575.1 of Dendronotus rufus. Classification (NCBI taxonomy): domain Eukaryota; kingdom Metazoa; phylum Mollusca; class Gastropoda; order Nudibranchia; family Dendronotidae; genus Dendronotus; species Dendronotus rufus. Next base: position 7,109 of record JAULCB010238663.1, read on the forward strand.
TTCATTGAGATTCAAATGTAATAGAATGAAAAGAAGCCAATTATTTTACCCAGAAAGCCATAGGTGTCCTCGGGACATCCGTGGTCAGGCCAGTCCGTGTACTGGAGATGCCACACCGTGTGAACCTGGCCGCTGGGAAGGTGCCGCACAATGATGCGACTCGTCACGTAGCACAGAGAGTCGTCGATGAACTGAAGCTCCACTTCAAACTGTCAAAGGCAAAAATAATGAAATAATAATGATGATAATAATAAATAGCATTTTTACTGCACTTTCCACAAGAAAACACTTTAAAGCTCATCGCATTATCATAGACAAGAACATACATACAAATTATAATATATGAAAAAATTCATATTACGTTTCAAATATCTTTTTACATATTAAAAAAATACTCCAATTCTTTCACTCTTTTGCTTATGATATCTATTGCTCTTCAACATTTGTTTTTGCTTCCTGTCTATTTTTTCTCAATTTCTCAAAATTATTGGAGATGAGAAATAGAGACAGAAATGAAAAGTACAGTAAGGCACCGGAAGAGCTGGAGAGCTTAGAGCATTAAAAAGAAAGTATGAATGGAAAAGCCTCAAGGAGTCAAAAGGCAAATGATGACTACATCACCTTAGAGACAAACAAAATCTCAAGTTTGGAAAAAATACCAAAAGAGCTTACATCTCCATAGGTGTGTTTGTTGTCAGCCCCTGGTTCTTGCGGCCAGTAGATGAAACATTTGGATTTACCCATTTCCTGGAAGAGGAAAACAAATTTTTTCAGCGATAAACAAAAGCAATGTAAAAAGATAAAATTTAAATAAACAGTAGTGACTTCTACGGTTAACAATTTGAGAACAACCAGTGAAACTTATTTATCATAATAATTATATATAATTTATATATGCAGTGCATCGTAACCAGGGTATTTGAAGTGCCTCACGTGTGCTTAGTAGTAGTAGTGGTAGAAGTGGTGGTGATGGTAATAAAAGTAGTCGTAGTAGTAGTAGTAGAAGTAGTCATAGTAGTAGTAGTGTAGTAGTAGTTATTTTTCATTATTATCAGTAAACTTTAAAAGCTTGACCACAATATTTCCTTCAAAGCAGAGATAGTTCAAGTTCAAACTTACCAAAAAGGGTGTGAGCATTGCTATCACATCGGTTTTATTTTCCCACACCATTTGCCAGAAATCCACAGTCGTATTTGCCAAAGGGGCTTGGGTGCCAATAAATAACCAGTGATTATTGTTGGCAGTAAGCTATGGAAACAAAGTACAAAATAATAATGGAAAGTTATTCAAATAATCATATGCCAATGGCAACAATGTTAATGATTATGATAATCAAAGACAACAACAACAAATTCACTTTCAATTGGCGTGGTCAAAGCAAGATCGGGCACTTAATTTAGTGTGCAAGAAACAGGTTTAGGTTTTTTTTTATAATAAAAAATCTGTCGAAGAAGGAACCACAGCCTCCTTTGAGTTTTGATATCGTTCTCTCAATTTGGTGCATGACATAGTCAAAAATATACCACAACTTGTTATAAATCATTTCAAAATTTTTGATTCATTTGATTCATCATTTTTTAAATTCTTTTGTTTTAAAATAGCATTTCTGGGCTGACCCACTCTTGTGATACAAAATTGTGAACGCTTAAAATTTAGCAGAAGAGGTAATAAAACTTTTGCCTACTTTGATATGAGATGCGTTGACGTAGCCATCCGGATTGTCCCCTCTTGGTGCCAGCTTCACTCTGGTGATGTCGTAAGGAAGGACGTCTTTGAATCTGTTTCTTGACGAGTTGTGAACTGCATGAGCTACTGCACATTCCAAAGTTTCAGACTTTTTGGGAATTTTTTCAAACTCTAAGTACACCTGACCCTCCGAAATTTTGCTCTCCAGCATTCGCCTCTGGGTAATGAAGAAGAGAATGGACAAATAGTAAAATATGAGGATAGGTATGAAAAGTAAATCGATCAAGAAAGAAAGAAAGATTGTATGTGATAAAAATTGTGTACAAGCCTATGTAGAAGCTTTCTATTTCGAATTTTTCGACACATTTAGACTATAGTGAAAAAATGTGGATAAGCTCTATATAAATGCTATAATTCATTTATCAAATAAGGCATTACCCTGTCATCAGTTGGAGCCCTGCTTTCATCGTTCATCAAGGACAGAATAACAGACTTTGACAAAGTCAGCCCATTCATCGCAGCCATCTTGAGAGGACCAACACGTAGCCCGTCAAAAGAACCCTGCATTGGGGAGAGAACAGGAAAGATTGTGAAAACATGTTTCTATTCATTCAAATTCAAAGAAAGATTATTTACACATTTAGGTCATATTGTGCTTGGAAAGAGAAAGATGATAGTCCGAGTAAAAAGATTTAAAAAAACAGAGATAGAATCCATCTCTGACTCTAGCCACCTGCTTTCCAGAATACATTTCCATCAATGTTAATGTTACCAATTTCAATAATAAAAAAATAAAAATGAATTTTAAAATTCTCAGCTTAACTTACATGTTCACTTTCTGAATCACTGTCAGATCCCACTGGATATTCATGAAGACTCGTTTGACTACTGCCTCCATCTTTACCTTCCTCTTGATGTTTAGAGGTAGAGCTGTCAAATCTGGAAACATTATGATCATTGTTATTGTTGTTAGCCTCTGCAGTTTGTTCCGAGTCGGAGGTGAGCACAGAGGTACCCGTGTTGTCCGAGTCCTTTTTGGCGAGCAGAACCATTCCGGGCTTGGACACGGGCACAATGGTGTCGAGGCTAAAGGTGGCCGCCCGAGGCTTGTCCACAGTTGGTGGGTGTCTCCTCGGAGGCAGCAAGGGCGCGGCCTGCTGCATGGAAGGGACCGTGCCCACAGAGCTCGACCTTTTCACAGTGATTAGAGATTGAGATTGCCTCGGCACGAGGGTTGGAGATCCGCGTTTGGCGTAGACTGGGGAGATCTCTCTGGCTGAGGAGACGTCCGTCTTAAGAAGAGAGGTGGCAGCAGGAGCGGCGCTGCTAGGGAATGAACTGTTTTGTGGAGGCGTTGAGGGGTTCAGGATTTCTGTATTTTGTGGGACAGTCCCCGGATAAGGAGGTGGTGCTCCTAATCTTTCTAGAATGTTCTGCATCTGAGAATCCATATTCCCCCCACCGGATGCTTCCCCGGCCATAGAAGTAGTAGCAACTTCATTTCCCTGCATCTGATCAACTCCTCCATCCAAAGCAGGGATTGACGGGGCAACACTCAGCTGAGGTTCTGATGTTTCACTGACGCCTCTCAAAGAAGACTGCAACCTTCCTCCTGGTCGATCAATAGACCCAACCCTGGCAATTTTCAGACGTCTAAAACTTTCCCTGAGAGTAGCCTGCTCTTTGATCTTTGAAGGCGGTGGTGCCTCCTGAGGTGTGAATACCCGTATTTGAATTTTTGGCTCCTCTTTCTGCGGCGAAACTTTTGGCTGAACAGCCTCGTCGTCAGAACTCTCCTCAGACTCTTTAGCGTGAAAAGTAGAATAAGAATGCTCGCTGGATGTGTCCTCTTGGTCATCGCTTAAAACTTTGTTCAGTTCGTGGCCATCAACAAGATCCTCTACGGGTGCGGCTGAATCCCTCGTTAATGTACTTCGTTTATCATCATATTCATCTGCATCCTCTAATACAGTTGTTACGAGCTCGTTTGTAATAATAGTTTGCTGGTTCGTGCCAGATTGCGGCATTGCGGACTGGTACGATGATAAGGCCATGTACAGGTTTTCAGGCAGTCCAGACATTTCCTCAGCACTTCTGTCCATATGAGGCTGTAGTAAGACAATATTGGGTACCTCAGCGTTGTCCCGCTGTCCAGGGATATTGGCCATCATCATCATGTCTTGGTGGCCCATCGCCATTCCCTGAGCGGCCAAGTCAGGGGTGCTACTGCTGGTCCTCGGATAGGGCGGTGGTGGTTTGTAATGGTAAGGTACCGACTGCTGGCCTCCTCCAAACTCACCCATTCCAAACGTCGTGTCCTGCTGGGTCATGTCCGTGTTCAGTTCGGGAGAGCTGTACGTCGGGTGTGTGGCGAGGTTACCGTGTCTTCCATTGTTTTGGCCAGGGTACAAATTGTGGCCGTCTTGGAATATATTGGCATAGATGGAATGACTGTAGTTCCTGAGGGCTTCGACATTGGCATAGTTACTATGGTCGTCGCCAAAGGTACCCACGTTCTGTCTTATCTCTGGCTGACTGTATGCCATGCCCTCGGGATGAACGTAAACTTGGGCTGGTCTTAGGTGAGTATTAATTTCTTCAAAGTGGTGCTGCTGTTGTTGCTGCTGCTCCTCGTGTTGCTCTTGCTGAAGTATTCTTTGCTGCATGACTGAGTCGTAACCAGGACTCGGCCGATAAGCGGGCAACAAGGCAGCCCTATTCACATAGACTGGATCAGCCTCTGGGGTTGGAGTTATAGAATCTCGTCTCTGTGGAATAAGTAAAAGGAAATCGACGTCAATTCAACTTATTGTTGTTGTTTTTTGTTTTGTTTTACGGCACAACTTGTTTCTTCAGTTGGAGAAGAAATGATTGAGGTTTGTGTTGATGAGCGTGTGTGCAGCATGTGTTTATACATATATGTGATAAAATGTCTTTGTAATACAAAGCATTGTAACCTTAAATATCATCATCACAGTAGAAATCAGTAATTTATCACACTCTGTGCATTTTACAATTCATACCCTAACAAGCAACATCAAACCAAAATCATTATCAGTATCCTGGGAGTTGCCAGTCCAAGCACATCAGTACTATTTAACATCCTTGTACCACTACCACTGCGTCTTTGCTAGGTACTCATTCACAACAGGTCCAATTACGTAAGTGAGCCAGAAATCGAGGGGGAACCCAAGACTGGAGCGGTGGGGAGAGGGTGCATACTACTTTTTGTGGTGGTGGTAGAGATATAGCTCAATTGCATTACGGCAGTGCTTTATTCTTTAATTGAGATAGCTTACACCACTGTGATGATGCACGTTTTCATTTTCAACAGAGATGATGCGATGCTGACTTGGTGCCACTGCTTGGTTCTGCATCTGCATGTTATGCAGCTGTTGTTGGTGTTGGAGCTGCTGCTGCTGATGTTGGCTGTCTGAAGACGATGCTAGGCTTTGCTGAGAGGTCTGAAGCATTTCTGAATGGAGATATCACATGAAAAACAAGTTGTAAAATTCTCAAAATCAACTTATGAGAGTTGTACCAGTAACTAAAAAAAAGAAGAAATATGTTTTGTAAGTTACCAAAACCAGTGGACATTTAATTGTGAAATCTAACAATTTATTTTCATTGTACAGATGTTCTGGTATCAAAATTTAAGTTTAAAAATAATAAACATAAAATTCTAATGACTATATTACATTTCATCAGAACTTAGATTATTTGATTTCATGGCAAAATAGCAATAGAAAGACATAACTGATATGCAATACAATAAAACTATTATTTCCATCAATACACTCCCTTGTTGTAGCTCACCTTGAGTATATCCTTGCATCTGTAAATGAGTCAATGATGTTTGGGAATGAGCCTGGAGGGTAGAATAACAAAAACAAATTCATCTCATGATTTATCATTTTCTACATCAAACCCTATATCTGATTCGTATTTTTTCATTCTTTAAATCTACAAACAAATGAATTAACTTGTATTCCTAAAAAAAATTTTATGAAATGAATATTATTTTTGGGTTATCCATTTGCCTTTATACAGCATCGTAGTGTAGGGTCCTGCAGTGTAGGTTCTCTCATTTTTACTTCTAAATGAGAGGCAACACAAAGTAGGCGATATCAAATTTTGTTTGG
>JAULCB010238774.1:0-12935 GCA_032358575.1 Dendronotus rufus
TGGCGAAAGTTTGTTTATGATGCTTAAACCTTACACCGAAAGGTACAAAAGGTACATTGATCAAGAAAGAAAGAAAGCAATGTGAATTAAGTATCTATGTTGTATTGATTTTTTTATAGGCTATCACAACAGCAGCTTCAAACACGAATTGAGTGGGTTGTTGAAGAACTGAAACAATGTGATGTGTTGCCACATGATGTCTATGTAGATCCTCGGATGTTTGCCATGAGAAGTGCTGACCATGTAAGAAAACATCATAGAGTTAATGAAATTTCGTAAATCTTGGCAATGATACACTTATACTCCTTAGTTGATGTTTTTATATATTCTTTTGGATTTTTTTTCTTTTACATATTTTTCATAATTTGGTATAATGTAAATAACATAAAATGCAGTGATAGACAGCTTCTTTTTTTTAATTTGCATCATGATTAAGACTATGATATAAAAGAGTTTTGTTATTAATCAGGAGAACTACTGTTGTTGATCAGGAGAACTGATACCATGTCTTTATTGATACACTTCTTAGTATTAATACAGAAAGTAAAGAATGGTGATAGAAAACTGAATCTTGCTTTCAATAAGATCCACGAATTCTTTGAGAAATTTTTTACTTCAAGAACTATAGAATGGAGGCATATTTGTACGCCAGATGTGCTTTAGGTTCACTGTTATGTTCTTTAGAAAAGAAAATCAATGAACTTTGGAAATAACAGAGTCAATATATCACTGTGAACCTTACATAACAAAAAAACAGAAACCTATAGGACACAGATACCCTGGCACACATATGAGCCTCCTCTGTAGACCATATTTTCTAAACAAATTTAACACAGAAGCTTCTTAAAGCATGCTAACAGAAAAATGTATTCTTTAACTTTTCTTTTCTCATATCATTCAGAATGAGAATGATTATTAATTTCTTTCTTTTCTTATCGATCCCTCTCTTCATCTATTTTTATAAAGGTCTTTGACCTGCTGTGGCGCCTCATAAGTCATGATGTTTGGTTCTTGTGGGAAAGAGTTGAGTACATGCAGCATGAGGATCAAGATGTTATAACTCAAGTACCTTTCAAGGTTAGCTTTTTTCTGATATATAACAATTGTGAAAGTTTTTTAGTGCTGGACTTTTCATACAAGTTCTTTTTTATCATTATCTCTATGTATATTGGTGAATCTAAGAAACATACTACCCTTCATTTTCTGAATGACAAGTAGGTATCTTGGAATTAATTTCAGATTACCCTTGTTGCAAAGTTAGAATAAAGATATTGTAATTATAATCATAATGAATTACAGATTAGTTGATTGTCTTATCTCAGTCTTTATTTTTTCCATAAACGAAAAGGGGTGAAAATAATATGAGATTAACTCTCTCATTTTGATGCAAATTTTCAATTTGTACTTTTTGATATTTTAAACAGAATTCCACTTTTTGAGATTTTAGATCGAGTTCTAATTGCTTTGTCATTTCTTCTTCTGTAAACAGTGGACTCCAGACCCACCACCTCAAAAGAAAAAGAAGAACAAAGCCAAAAAGTCCTTGTTGACTGGCTTTGGTTCCTCAACTGTAATGGATGAGTATGACTCAGTAGGTCAAGAAAAAGAACTACTTCATCATCATCATCATCATCATCATCATCATCATCATCATCATCATCATTATCATCATCACCAACTTTTTTTTTCTTCACTTGGTCTGTTGGTTTGTTACTTTAATTGTTTAAATTATTTGAAAATTCCTTTCAGGGTAGTCCCGATAAAGACTGGGTTAAGTATCCCAGGGCTGATTTCATGAAAAACTTCAAGAAAAAGAGAGCTGAGTCTGGGAAATATCCACCTCCAGATGTCTGTATTTTGGAAATGGTTAATGCTCAACTTAAAGTTAGTATATTTGTCTATTTCATTTGTTGAAAAATTATAATAGCTTTGTTTTATGATTAGAATCGCATTAGGTTTTTTTTTCTAATGGTGGAATATAATCATGACTAAAATCTTTAAAAGATAGCTACAAGGATTAGTTATTTACCCAGTGACTTGCCCTGCTATCATTGACTGATGAGAGAGCTCGCATACACGGTGACCTATGCTACAACTACAAGTGTGGATGGTTGTTTGTGCTATTTATTTCTTCTATTCTTCACAAACTTGGAGTTTGTAACATCATTCTTGATAGGTTGTCTCAGAAATAGAATGTTCAAATCAAACGTCCATAAGGCTTTGTTATGGGTATTTATAATATTTATTTGCTTTATTTTAGAATAATTTTAATTGTAATTTGAGTCAGTTTGGATTTTTAAATTTTGGAAGGATTAGTAATATATAAGCAATTAATCCATACGACCGAGTTAAAGGCACCTAAATATTCATCAGGCAAACAGTTTGACTGTAGAATACGAAAACATGCGATTTTTTTCCTCTAAAAAGGTGAGTTAAAATGTGTCCATTTTATCCACAGAAAACAGCTGAAGGCAAGCATCTCTTTTGTTATGTAAGTTGATTCTTCATGAGTATGTAACTCTAGGTCTATGTTGGCTTGAAATATTTTGTTAGAAAACAATTGGAACAAGATTTCCATTTTTGTTTTTTTATTAGTTATTGAATTTGAACAAAAAGTAACTGCCAAGATTTCTTTGCGCATGATCAAGTATCCTTAGATGACACTCTTAAAAGATATACCGTAATAAACACTTCACTTGAAAAATTTAATGTATTATAATGTATTTTTTTGAAAGAATGCTTGAATTTTGATTTCTGACTAAAATAAATATCTGTAATGAAATCCTTGTGAAATGTCTTCCTTTTTAACCCTTGTCTAATTTTCCTATTTCTTTTCTCACAATGATCAGAGGCTTGATGACTTGGTAGATAGTCGAGTGCTTTGCGCTCTAGTCAACTCTTTTGTACCGAACATGTTCACTACAGATCTACTCTTGAATGACAGGTAACATTTATTTAAATGTATCTATAAAGTTTTTAAAGAAAGATTAAGGAAGAAGAAAATGTCTTCAATGTATTGATGGCAACACGTACATACAGTACGTCCAGAATGATTTGAGTATTCGGGAAATAAAAGTATTCTATTATTATTATATCAATTTTGTGACAGCCACAAGAGATCCTGTCCTGTGTTGGTATTTTGTTGGTACACAACCTTCAATGTTGGAGATTCCAGTTCCATGCCTGGATAAGTCAAGTCATTGAGAGATCACAATATTATATCATTATAATGAAGTTGTATTCAATATAATCATTCTTGCTCAGTTCCCTTCTCTTGTTAACAAATTCTTGTTTAGTGATTTCACAACAAACAAGTGACCAAATTTCAGTGATTTTGATTGCAGTATAACTCATAAACTGTACTGTAAGTATTATAATTTGTCAATATATTTTTCTTTTCGAGTATCTATACTATTCATCTTACCATTACAAATGATTCTTTATATGTGTTTCTCTTACAGGTGGACTATAAACCTAGCACTGAGATCAGCAGAGAAAATGTTCTATGCTGAGACTCCTTTTGACTCAGAAGACTTAGTGGAGGTAAGGCTTGCCTCAGCACAAATGTGCCTTCCTTATCGCCTTATGATGAGACATTAGACTAGATGAAATAGCTACACAAATGTCATCATCATTGGGGAATTCAAATTGCTGTCATAATGGTATTTCTATGAGAACAAGATTTGCTTCATATAAAAAAAATTTGGTAAATAATCTGTCATGATTAAAACAACTGGTGTCAGAATTCTTAAGACTACAATTTATGCCTTGAAAATTTCAGACAAAAGTTGTCTTCATGTCTATTCTTTTTTATTTTCAAAGGCCAAAAAAGATGTGGGTGGGGGGGGGGGGTGGTTGAGAGGGGGAAGTCTAAGAGAAGGGTATCGAGCATGAATTGAATAAGGAATGATTATAGATGCAGACATACACATATTATTCATTATTCTCTTTTTTTTCTCTATTTTCTTTCTTATATTCTCATACTTGAATAAATTATCTGACGTATGCTTCACATCTGCTGTGTCTTTTGATTTTGTCAAGCCATTAGTGTTGTATATTTACGACCATAATAAAGTCTAATTTGGATCAATATTTTCTTTTTTTTTAATAGTTTATTTCCTCATTAAATTAATAAGAAAAAAGGAGTGGGTCTTTTTAAATCCCTTCTGACTTTGTGTTCCAGGCTGATGGAATGGCTGTCACTTCGTACTTTTCATTCTTCTTCATGGTGGCCTACAAATATCGACAGTGTCAAATTGTTGTTGACAGAATAGTAAGTCATGTACACATTGGTTGAAGTTTGTTTGTTCTTCAACTATTTAAGAGTAATATCTTGTGCCAATAGAAGTAATTTGAAGGTCATTTAGTACCTCAAAGATGTTTGCTAAACAACATGCAGAATACAAGACTGAAAGCAACTCCTCAGCGGATGAATCTGGGAAGTAGCCAAGTTCAAGAAGGACTGATCCTTCTAAGCAAATGGTCTTTAAACAATATAAATATAAATCCCTTGTTCTCCTTTTTTGGGAAGTAAAAATGTTATTGATAGAGGGATGTTTAATTTCAAAAATGGAAACCTAATGAATCAAAATATAGCACATCAAAATAATATTTCTATCTAAAGAGAAACAAACTTATCAATTTTTTAAATCTTGGTGAAGCAAAGTAAAGATTATAGAATTCTGGTATAAAGAACATAGGTACGCTATTCTAATTATGAGCAAAAAATATTATCCTTTGTAGTGTATTAAGAATACTGACTAACTTTTAAACAATTTCAGGAATGGATTGGCCGTTTGATCCGAGAGTGTAATCATGAGTTAGAAAAATTTCCACCTATTGTTTCTAATATGCAAGAACTGCAGAGGAGAAAAGAACTCAAGTCAGAAATTGAGAAGCACAAAGAAGGTTGGACTCTTGTTGTGTATTTTATTCTTGAAATGTGATCTTGATTTGATTTATGTAAAGAATGTTTGATACATTATGATTTATTTTCTTTGCACATGTTTTGAAGGTGAATAAGGCAAATTGGTAATTGAAGTTGAAGATATCCACACCCAAAAGTTTCTCACTTTTGTCATCTAATATACGATTTGTTTGTTTCAGGTTTTATGTTTAGCTTATCACGATAGCATTCATATCATTTCTTTTATTTCATGACCATATGCACAAATTGACAAACATGCAACACGTTGAGATGAGCAATTAACTAAAACCAACTTTTAAAAACAGATTTCTTATAGACTGACAAATACTTTGGTGGTTAATAATAGAAAACACATTCGTTATATGCAAAGAAAATAAATCATATGCCTGGTTTTCTTGTCATCTGAAGACTGCCCGTTTTGTTGAAGGCTACTGTACCAACAGTTTTGAATTTCTTATTATTTCCTTTTCTGTTTTTAATTTTGATCATTTAAACTTTCACCAGAAATTGAAAAAATGATGCGTCGTTTTGATGTTGAGTATTGTCATCGCTGGGTGGAGCATGTCCAGAAAACACAGCATGAAGTAGGTAGCAACATGAGTGAATGAATTTCTTGTGCAATTGATTATAATATCAATATAATATATTATTTTCAACTGTCAAGTTGATCTACTTGCTCAAAATATATAGACGTTACTGTACATCTGGTTTTTTTGGTGGTGTAAACTTTTATCCTCAATCTTTAATATATTATTCTCATTTAGTTCTCCATTTTCATACTTTCAAAAACCGACTTATGTTCTTGATAATTCAGTATGATAAATGCATTTTCCTTTCAATATATTATCTTGAATCACTCGTTTCCTTTGTTTCTATTCTAGGTACGTCTGCACATACGAGAATGCATGCGTAACAGATTTGATTTTGTCACCATTCCAAGAAACATTTCTATAAATGATTTGTGTCTTTCCTATGTTATCAACTTGGTGAGTTGACATAGTAAAGATTGATTAGAAATGAATTTGTTGGGTACACATCATTTTCTAAAAAAATAGATAAAGGAAATATATATAGCTTTTTTTCAGTGGCTCAGTGGTATGTGTTCCGCCTATGAATCAAAATTTTGTGAGTTCAAGACCAGACATGGACCAAAAAGTATTTTTCCGATGGCTGGTGAGCGGTGATCCCAATGACAGTAATCTTACGATGCCTGGATTTTTGGGTTGTGAAGTCAGAGCACTAGCCTCTTTGTATTTGGCGGGAAACAGGAGGTCCTGTATTTATGTTAAGAACGTTAAAGATCCCTTTGCAGATAAAACTTGCAAAGAGTAGTAGACCACTTCTTTTAATCTAACAGGCTCTTTGTATCACTGTTCAGTTACACATTTTCATCGGAAAATAAAACTTGGAATTTAGAAAACCAAATGTGATCATAATAGATAGTATGACAGGTTTTTAAAAACTTTTTGCTCTAATTCAATTGTTTTTTTGTCTCGAACAGAGCTTGTCAAACGGATCAGGGTTTTATTTGTCAGAGGGCCGTGAGATGCTCACAGAAGGAAGGAGGCTTGTTTTACGGCACAAGGAGTCGGGAGAGTTTTTAGATGATTTTTCTTCAAAGAACAAACGTAGGTGAAAAAAAGATCATTTTTTTAAACACACACAAACAAAAACAAAAAATCTCAAAATGATAATAAAGACTTTCTGCTGATCACTAGTACTAATAGAACTTTTGTCATTTTTTAAGTATCATTTTCATTCCAGAAATTAAAACAATAGGAAGTAGGGCCTACCTAAAGATGAATAAAATGAAATAGAGATTGTCTTTGTCCAACAAACTAAACCATAGTGCATGATTGAATGACCTTCTACCTTTCCATGCCAGCATCCATCAAGCAAGTCCTTGGCCTACCAAAGACGAATGCTGTGGAAATCAACCCTCTCCACTATCCTCAGTACGAGGTAGGTTTTATAGTCAATTCCTTCTTTTGAATTTGGACTTTGTTTGAGGAACAATCATCAAAGTGAAAAGTGGTTTTATGGTTGTCTAAATGATTGACTCATAATGATCAATGTGAAAATGTGTGAACTACAGACTTGACAATTGTGTAAGTATGTGCGAATTGTCTTTGCAAATATAAACCTAACAATTTCCTTCCTGTATGGACAATAAAGATACTATATCAATAGTGTGTAAATAGACTTGCTGGAAGATCCATAGTATTGTTATTATCATGTCACAAATTCAAATCCTAGATTTTGTAATGTTTTAAACATTTTTGTGGACTGACTGAATGTTCATGAGTGCTTTGTGGTTCATCAAAGACAAGTGAAAAATAATTATTTAATCAGGAGATAAATACAGAAACCAAATAATAAAACTAAGCTATCATCAAATCCACTATTTACCAAAGACATCTTTTAGTATATTTTCCTCTATCCTTGATTTTTTGTTATTGCTGTAAGATGTTATATATCATCTATCATCATTGATGTCATTGCAGTTTTATTACGAGGCTCCCAGCAGAAACAAGCACTTGAAGGCAGGGACAGTGTTTTTGTATCAAGTTTTTCCTGGCAACACCAGCAACTGGCAGCGTATGTTTATCAAGGCTGCCAGAGAGAATGAAATAAGTACTGTTGACAAAATGATTACGTTCTTTAAAAATACTCCAGCATTCATCAACTCCAAGGAACCAAAGACTGGTCACACTGCTTTACACCATACGGCAAGACATGGACATTTTGTGAGTCTCAATATTTTCAGGCTTGCCTTAAGTAGATTAATCTGAAATGCCATCCATTCAAACAAATGGTGTTAAATTTGGGCGCTGAAAAATCTGCCTTACAACTTACAGTTAAATACTTGTCCTAATGTTTTACTAAAGATTCTTTTATTGACTGTCAAATTATCTCAGATTATTAAATGGAAGATTAATTCTCTGACTTTCTTGTAAGGGAAAAAATTGTTTTCATGCATCTTTTTGTTACTTTTGAATGTACATGTGTTGAGAGGAACCTTTTATTTTTTTATAATTGAGCTATCTTTGCATTCTTGACGTAAATCAAATAGATTAATAAGGTGGAAATACTTTCAATTTTGTACAGACAGGTGTTCCACTGTGGCATCTGTTTAGCTCTCAATCGTATCTATAGTATTAGTATTGAGAGCAAACTGCCATCACTACCTGAGAGTTCATGTGTTAAATTTTGTTATATTCAATTTACTGTAACTATAAGTTTTTGTCAAAATTGATTAATGAAGTAATCTATGTTCTTTCTAAAACAGGACATTGCTTGTCTTCTATTGGAAAATGGTGCCAATGTTGATGCTAAGAATAACTTTGGATGTTCCCCAATTTACTCGGCTATAGATGGGCTCCAAAGACAATTGGCTCATGTAAGTTAGGAGATGGATCCCTTTTTCTCCTAAAAATGGGAGAAAAGATTGCTATTTATTGTGAGATAAGGTTTATAAAAAAATTTGGGACAATGATCCTAGTAGGTACCAGTTTTAAATTAAGAATGATATGATTTTGTCAAATATTTGTAACCACTCTCAAGACGTATTCTATTCAATTTTTATGTGACTAAAAAAGGGCTGAAATGACATTGCTTGATTTGTTGTTTTTTTATCTTGTGCTGGAGTCCAAATATCTGGAGAATTACAAAAGAAAGTCCATGCAGTTTGTATTTTAAAGACAATCTTTATGAAATTCATCTTTTGCCTCCATCATTCCTGACGAATTGAAATCATTTTTTCCCCTCAGCTATTCATTGAATGGGGATGTGATGTGCATACTCGCAATGCTAAAAAACTGACGCCTTTGGAAGCTGTGAAAAATGATGAGTTCCGTCAGTTTCTTGTTGGTAAGGTTTATCCCATTACTCATCATGATAGGCCCTACTTAGTCAATAAACAGGAATTTAAACTTTTATTTAAAAAATCATTTCCATTTATCAACTCTAAAATGTCCCACAATATTAGTAAATTATTTGGTTCACATTGAACACGACCTTTAGATTTTGGCCATTTTATTCTCAACTTCGTTATTATGTGCGTCACACAAATCATTGGACGTCACTTTGTAGCACAAAAACATTGACTATCATCAACATTTACCAATTTCGTTTCACAACACACATTTCTGGCCATGACTATTGCGGCATTACCTAGAATATTAAAAATCAAATGATGAATACTTACAGCTTCGTCTCTTTCATTAGAATTTCTTGAAGTTTAGAAAAGAGAAGAAAGAAATTAGTAGTAATCCATTCCAAATTGTTCTCTCTTTTTTTCAGAGCTTTATGAGCATTATTCGAGTATAGTGCCTCGACTAATGAAGGGAGATAAGGAGTTGATGGAACAAGTCGTCAAGGATCACCAGACGGGGAAGAGGGAGTTCTGCTCCTTGCGCAGCAGGTCATTATTTCTCGCTGTTTGCTTTTTGATTATTCACCAGCTATTACTATTAGACAAATACTTCAGAGCTATAAGGCTCACATAGAGAGAGACACACAGATAGACAGAGACAGACAGACACAGAGAGAGAGACAGACAGAGAGACAGAGACAGAGAGAGCCTATCCAAGTTTCAGTAATGTGCCTTGGCTGTCTTATTGTTACTTTTTGGGGGTTTTCTGCTAGTTGTGTATATGGTAAAATAAGAGAAGAAAAGATGATTGATGATATATATAATATATTTATTGACTTGTCTTCAACCCTTCCTGTCTGTCTCCAACCAATCAGATGCATCAATGGCAGCACGTTGCTCCACACTGCCAGCTACTATGGCTGGCACGCCATCATCAAGGACTTGCTGCAGATGCGTGTTGACATCAACCTACAGGACTACAAGGGAGCCTCGCCACTGCACCGGGCCAAAAACCACGAGACGATGCTGGTAGAGACGGGGGGGATTCTTCTTCTTCTTCTTCTTCTTCTTCTTCTTCTTCTTCTTCTTCTTCTTCTTCTTCTTCTTCTTCTTCTTCTTCTTTTTCTTCTCTCATTCACATCTTTTATGACTGCACAAGGAGACCTGAGAGTCTAGTATATAATACTCCACCGTCTTCTTTTAGCTCATGTAATGAATGGCCCTTGCAGTTTGGTGTTCAGGTCTGCATCAGTAGGCCAGTATTTTAATCTTAGTGCAAGGAGAGGGGGATGGAGAGGATGATGATGATGATGATATGTAGAATGCTGTAGAAAATGGTATAGAAGAATTACTTAGTGGTTGTTAGGAAGTAGTGCAAGCTGTAAAAGAATGTGTTTACTGATTGCACCAAAATTAGATTTATTCATAAATCCACTCTTTCTGCAGGGTTTGAAAATCTTGGAAATTTTGTTTCCACATAACTTCCAAAAGCAAAATGTAAATGTGCTAAATTTTTCGTTAAAAAAATTTTGTCTGACAAATTGTTTGCTTTTGATGTTGAAGTTGTTGTATTCGTATTTTCTTGATCTGTGTCCTTTGCTCTGGGACGCTTTAAAGATTGAATAGATTGGTATCAAAGTGAAAAATGTTTATATTATACTAACACACCAAGTCCTTGTAACACTAACACACTTACCAAGGAATGTTAAAATCTGAAGTAAACCAAAACGACAACAACAATGAAAAGTAATAAAACCCAAACTCAAACAAAATGCTGCCAATTGATATTGTTCTCATATATTTTTATTTCAATTGTTAGAGATACATTAATTAAAATGGTTGAAAATCTTGCAGCTTCTGATGGACAATGGCGCAAACATCGGTGCTGAAGATGCGGAAGGAAACACGTGCCTGCACGTCAAGTGTTACGGGGAGATGGACAAGCCGACCGAGATGGATTGCATCGAGCTACTTCTAGCCAGGGAGGCTAACCCGACAAAAAGAAATAACAGGGTGTGTAGTCTTTGCTGGCCATTACATTTTTTAAAATTATTCAATTCCGAATGTTGTCAAGTTTCAGAGTTTGTTAGTACAATTGATGACATAGATGGCTGTGTTGCGTTGTCTATCGATTGTTGAAGTAAACTTACAAAAACTAAAGGCCAAATGTGCTTAGTAGTGGGTTTCAGTTATTATATACGTTTTATATTTATTCATGATACATAGTAGTTATGTATGTCCTATTTACAGCTTCTGTTATTTTGGGTTGAATATGGCAGCTGTATTTGTGGAGGGGAAAGTTGATGGAAAATCTACCTCGTCTTTCAAAACTTTGCCTTGTCCCTTGGTTGCTTGATAATGATATTGTTACTAAAAGTTCAAAATTGAAAAATACATTTTACATGTTTTCTATCTCTAGATCTACTTCTACCAGGTGTACGTTGAGCTTTCTGATTTCATTTCTATTTTTTTTTTGAAAAATGAGAATTTCATCACAGGAACATTTTTTTTCTAACCCATCCTCAGACTCAGAGGCAATTAATAACTAATTAGCGAAAACATCAAAGTCAACAATGTCCATTCCCCATATATATCTCTCTGAACTATCATTACTGGAGAAACCTTTACGTATAAGTTGCCTTTTATAATGAACACTGCCTCATACTTGAAGGATGGGAATGTGATCTTTAAAAAACCCTGTTTCAGTTTCATATCTGTAACGTAATCTGTACACCCTATCCACACGGTCTTGCTTATTCCTCAGAACCTGCTGCCCATGCACTGCTGTGCCATGCAGGGCCGGGTCGATGCGATGCGTGTGTTGATGGACTACGACAAAGACGACTCCATCCTCAAGGCCCTCAACAACGAGTCGAACCGCAATCCCCCGAGTCTCTTACACCTGGCCATTGCCAACGACTTTGTAGAGTGTGCAGAATGGTGAGAAAAAGACAACTTGTCGAGAGAACTTTTGCTGCAGTTGTAGTTGTATAGGCTTTTATGAAAATGATTTGTATTGCCCTTTTGGACTCTCAATAGTCTTCTGTTGGAAATTCTGCAAATTTGACCAATTGTGCTTTTCACTGTAGATTCAAATGTTATCTTTGGAGAATAAATCATTCAACATTCTCAGTGCAGAGTTTAATGATATTTTATTTATCTACATCTTGTATAAAACATTATGATCTTTTTATACTCAAAAGTCTTTGATAAAAAAACCTGATAAGCTAATGATAACAATTATTTTTATAGCGCTACCTAATGATATTGTTCTCAGCTCTTCAAAATTGAAGATTAATATAGATAGTGTAAGTGTAACACAACATCATAGAAATCATGACAAGTAACAGACAACCTTACACAGAACAGCATACAAAACAGGTTGATTTTTCTGACTAATGAGACTTGTTGAAGAATTTATATGAATCGATATCCAAATAGATCTCATTTCTCTACAAAGGGTAATAAACTAGCTGTTTTTTCCCCATTTATTTTGTCATTTCCATCATTCTTCCTGAAAACAGGATGATGAAAAAGGGCTTCCGTTTCAAAGACAAGGAACAAGACATTTTGTTGAGAAGGATTCTGACAGAACAGATAAAGATGTAAACAGCTGTTTTCCTTTTTTTAAATATTTTTTGCTATTTCTATTTCTAACATTTTACTCTATTACTATAATCATTACTTTGTTATTGCAATTGTTGTTTTTATCTTCTTCATCATCATCATTCTCATTCATGTATGACAGCAAGAACATTAACTAAAGCAACAACAAGTGTCACCAAATCACACACCATCTTTCAAATCCATCGCAAAAATCATGATGTTACCCAATTGATAAAGGATAAAATTGTGTCATGCCATCAAAGTTGTGTCTCTCACTCTCTTACTACAGAACGGATCGCCAAGAAGCGGCCAAGTTTTTGTTACAGAATGGGGCTGATGCCAACCCAATTTATCCAGGGGGAAACAGGTCAGTCTTTGTCTCTCTTCTTTCAACCACGAACACAGGCTTATATTTAATCATAAACTCCATCTAATGTTCCCCCTTACTCCTCCGTTTTGGGGGGGGGGGGGGGGGGGGGGGGGGGGGGGGGGGGGGGGGGGGGGGGGGGGGGGGGGGGGGGGGGGGGG
>JAULCB010238885.1:0-12929 GCA_032358575.1 Dendronotus rufus
CGCACCCCCACGCTCCCCCTCGCTCTCTCTCTCTCTCTCTCACTCTCTCTCTCTCTCGCTCTCTCTCTCTCTCTCTCTCTCTCTCTCTCTCGCTCTTATCTACCTCCCTCATTTCATCCGCTCTCTCCCGCTCTCCCTCCCGCTCTCTCTATAAGTGGGTAATTCAGATGGGGTATATTTTTGTTTCTTATCTTTTAACTCGACCACCTTGATTTTCCACAGTGACGTACAGCCTAAATGTGAGGATGTTCTCTTTTTTTCTTCTCTCTCTCTCTCTCAAACAAAATATATTGATATCTATAGCAAATCGTTTTCATATCAAATATCTAACACTCTCTCTCTCTATTATTTTTAATTTACTATACTTGACAAATACTCGCAGAAGTGTGATACTAATACAGAATCAAATTAATTTCTTATAGGTAACCAAAGTAGACGAACCCTCCAAATATGGTGTTGTGATTTACGATGCCGAAAACGGCGCTATTCAGCAGTTTGTGGAGAAACCGCAGGAGTACGTGTCCAACAAGATCAACGCTGGCATGTACATCTTCTCTACATCTGTCCTGGACAGGATTGAGGTGAGGCAAGAATATGAGGGATGGCTATTACTATTAGCGAGAAAGATAGAAAGCTATGATGATAATAAAGAGAGAAAGGCAAAATACCTAGAAAGGGAATTCATAAGGATCGGCAGAGTAAATAGTTTCAAATTTATAAGATGAGTAAATAGTTTCAAATTTATATGATATTTAACAACAAAAATGTTTGTGTACTGTGCAATCTAGACTGGATATAGCCAAAATAGGTGGTTTAAAATACATAAACTTCTATTCCAGAATTTTCATTCTATACCACCACACTGTCCGGTGATAGTGATAGCGAAACAGATTTTGCTGTCGATCTCCAAAATTTCGTTTGGAACCATTCTAGAGTGTTTTAGTTTTCCTTCCTAATGATCACCCTATAATGTGTATTTCAATTTCATTCCTCAGCTAAAACCCACCTCTATAGAAAAAGAAGTTTTTCCGTTCATGGCCAAAGATAACGAATTATTTGCTATGGAATTGCAAGGTAATCCAACTTTATCATCTTTCTGAATTAACCTTTTAGAGAAAATTGACATGAAAAGTAAGACTGGAGCTTAATCTTTGGTTATCAGCGTCATCTTTTTCTTCTCCTTTCTCATTCACTGTCTATAAACACAAGTAGGTCCTCTTCATTTTACAGACAGGTGTGTAAATCTCTCAGCTTTTCTCCGATTTCATGTTTTTTTTAACTATCCAAGTGGACTGAAAAGCCATTAGTTTTTGTTTCTGCATTACTATTTTCATTAAGATGGGAACTGTTTCAGATTATCTTTTGATTTGTCATTTACACTCCTATATAGAAACCTTATGATATTTGAAGAGTCGCTATGTCATTTTTTAGCATGAGCAATTCTCAGAAATTGAGGAAAACTCCCATTCTGTGTCTATTTGTGCTTGTAACCAGCTGATGTTTGAACCTAAATCAAGTGTTGATTAAACAAGTTTTGGTGTGCAGCTTTTTTTAGAATGTTGCAGGTTTAGCCATTAAGTTAAGTAAAGCAGTGGGAAAGAAACCTAAATTTTTTGAAAAATCGACTTAGCGAGTTTTGGAAAACCCCTCTTCATAATTTCTTCTATGACGGCTATGATGAAAGCCTCCCTGAGATAATGTCTATACTATTGTTGTCCTGCAGGTTTCTGGATGGACGTTGGCCAACCCAAAGACTTCCTCACAGGGATGTGCCTGTACTTGAATTCCTTGAAGCAGAAGCAACCAGAAAGGTTGTACCAGGGCAATGACATTGTTGGCAATGTACTTATTGTGAGTAGTATTTTATATTATTCATTTTAGACTTGAATGGGACAAATCTACTTTTTTAATCTTTTTTTTTAGTTGGGTTTTTGTTGTATCTTTATTTTCTTTAAGTTAATAGAGCTTGGGCTATTTTACCAGATAATGACAGCATGGGAAATGTTCGGATTGTTTGTGTAAAAAAGGAAGGAAAGGAGAGATGTTATAGATTTAGAGTTTATTAAATGATAAGAATGAGAGACAAAAATAGAAATAGAAAATGGAAAGGGTTACTGGCCCTCATCGTTAAGTTTTGGAAATAATGCTTAAATTTAAATCTTATCCATATACTTTCAAAGGTGTACATTTTTCAGATTTTCTCTCATTTCAGATCTTTTTTTCACTATCCAAGTGGACTGAAATGCCATTAGTTTTTGTTTCCACGTTACTTTTTCATCGGGATGTAACACGTTTCAGAGTATTCTTTTTAATTTGCATTTACACCCCTGTCCTTCAAATCAACATTAAACTTTTCTTGTGACTGTCTCCATGGCAGGATCCAACAGCTAAAATTGGCAAGAACTGTCGCATCGGCCCCAACGTCACCATCGGTCCCGGGGTAGTCATCGAGGACGGTGTGTGCATCAAGCGGTGCACCGTGTTACGCGAGGCTCACATCAAGTCTCACTCGTGGCTAGAGTCGTGTATCATCGGATGGAAGTGTGAAGTGGGGAACTGGGTAAGACAGTCTCAACTAGCTTTTATTTCTCCTGTTTTATCGCTGTTTATCCTTGACTAATTATTATCTCTTAAAAACAAAACAAAATGTATGAGTATGAGTTGTCTCTTCACACAAACAAAATTAGTATTGTTACTGTTACTGTTACCCTGGTAAAAAACATTAGGTTGTTGTATTTGGTCCGCGTTATAAGATCTATCAGTAGATTAAATGTTAGTTATTCATCCCAACCAATGGGTTTTTTTATCCCTTTTTTGTGTCCTGCAGGTAAGAATGGAGAATGTGACGGTGTTAGGGGAAGACGTCATTGTCAAAGACGAGCTCTACGTCAACGGAGGTCGTATCTTGCCCCACAAGTCTATAGCAGCCTCTGTACCTGACCCGCAAATCATCATGTGATCAATATCAATCGTCTGATGTCTGCTTCTGCAAAGTTGTGTTTTCTGTTACATTAGCATCCGTTAATTCCATATTTTAATTTTAATCGATTCACTTAAGCAAATTAGAAATGTTTGAGTTTAGACTTTTCATATTATATAAATTATATCAATATAGATAAATGACTTGGTTCACTCGTAAAGTGAAGACAATATACCAATACCAATGAATAGCAATGCGAGTTTATAATCATAAAGACCCACACCAAAACGGTTCAAAACGGTACTTCTAGTTCTAGGTATAAAGGTCTAGTTTTTACTCATACTCATAGTCCTAGAGATTTATAGTTTCTACAGTAGATAGTCAGGAATATTATCATTTTAAATCTACTAACTCAACTGTTCGACACATTTGGATTAAACTGTTTTTGCAATATAATATAGATGGCTTCAGTTGTTGAGAGAATGAAAAGATACACAATTTATTTTCATTTGGAAGTAAGATGTGATGGTTTCCAATGACAGCTGAAGAAAGTAAAATATTCAAATTATTTTCATATTACTACTACAATGTGGGAGTGGTACTTTTTTTCTTTATTATATTTCTTCTGACCTGATTACTATTTTAATTAATGAAATTTAATAGGTTAAATACGAGATAAATTGGGCTGTCACAAACATTTCCTATTAACTGTTTTGGAATTTATTTTTGAAATTATATTTATATCAAGAGTGTCTCCTTTATTTTAATATTCTGTTTATCGCATTGATATAATTTCACTAATCACATTTGTATATATATATATATATATATCGTCTGTATCATTTTCTAAACTAAACATATGACTAACAATTTTTTTTTTTTTTTTTCACTAAGCATTTAGAGAATGACACTAATGATATGCCATATTTCTCTATTATATCTCTGTTGTTTTAACGCCGCTGCCAAAAGGTATAAGTAGTATAATCAAATAAACTTTTCTCACTTTTTGGTGTTTGCACCAAAAGTAGCTTACTTTAAGTAAGAACAGATTAGCTGTAAAACATTTTAAACTTTATTTTTCTTGAATTGGGTCTGGAATTAAGTATACACAACCATGACTATCATAACGATAATACCACTCTAAAACCATAAAACAATTAAACAGCTGCTAGAGGCTGTAGAGTACAGAGGCTATCTTTATTTTTTCACTGACCTTGCTCTAAAACGATAGTGTTTTTAACTATATATATATGTAAAAAAAAAAATGATTTGCTTTTTCTGGTAGAATTTGATAAAACCATTCACCAACTGATTTAAGAAAACAGCGGTTGTGTCGAGATATGGTATTACCCCAATGTGTTTTTGATTTACTTGGATTATTATCTTCCAACGATGATCGTATTATGATTATTGTATTATATTGTAAATGTATCTTATTATTTATCGCATTATTAATATTATTCATCAGTATTTCATTCTAGATCAAAACTGCGGGTTAAAAAATCAAAAAAAATCGTGAAACCTTCCCCTGCTGCTGATTATGAAATGAAGTGATAATTGTAATTAGAACTCTGTGGAGGTGTTGTGTTTGTATTGACTCCATGATCGAAAGAGTCGTTGAAGGGTTGAAGCCTTGTTCTGTCTATTAATTCTTTTCGTACCGGTGGCTGTAGGGGGTGCTGTGCGTTAGCTATTTTGACGGTATTGTGGAGATTAAAACCTAAAAAAAAATTTTTTCAAATGGCTTTTTCATTTTTTAACACATACATAGGCCTATATATATAATGTAAAATCCATTCATCTGCTGCTCTGCTGTCTCACTTAAACTTAAACATTACAATAGTCAACATCGTAATGACAATTCACAATATTTTTTTCAAGGAAAAGTCTAATACTAATAATAGTAATGGAAAGATCTTTTTATTAATTTGAAATGCCAAGAACGTTCCAAATAATAATAGGCCTCCACTTCATACTTGGATTTTTACTTGATGAAGACTTTTGTGATGGGATGTAAGTAGGTACAAACTATTTGTGTAAACGAGTTTCTTGTTTGTTTGTTATCCAATACCTTGTACCGCTTTCGCAGTGTCGGCACCCAGCTCCATGACAAGTCTTAAATGGTGAATGAGGTCGATGCCCCAATAACCATCTTTGATAAAACACAGAGCCGGGAAATACTATGGATCAGGAGCTACGGCAAGCAGGCGATCAACCCACTGTGCCTGTAAATGAGTTTCTATGATTATAATTATAGTATTCTTATCCTGTGAATTTCGAACTATGCTGTGTGCTCATTTTGTGGTTGTTATTACAGACAGAGCGAGAGAGAGAATGTACTAGTACTAGCATCAACATAATTTGTTTGCCTGTTTATCGATTGATGAAATGCATGACGGAAATTACATATTAAATTATGGCGTAAGATTCTAAGATTAACACAAACTGATGTATGGAACGTGATCAATTTCTTCCAGATTTTGTTTTTAAGAATTTCATTTTTCATCTTCATTACCATTATCATCTTCTGGGATTATAATCAATCTTGATCATAATATCATTCCTGAAACACGATTTTCAAAATTTGTAAATGTTCATTTATTTTTGGCAGCTGTTACTGTTATGAAATAAAAATGGTATGTGCGTTATTTAATTTGCCATGGATTTTGAATACAGTACATCTCCTCACACAAGATCAATGGGCCCAGCAGCCTTATCATGTAATATAGCTATATACCTGAATGGAATCCAAAGTGGTTTTATAATTATTTGTCAGTAAAAAATAAAACACTGGGGATTTTGAAGTTCCTTGTTGGATCTGAGCTCATTATTGTAATTGTATGATAAGCACTCCTTAAAATTAAAATCAGGACCATAAATATACAAAATCGATGTACTTAACGCAACTCATTTTTCTTTTAAAAATATGAAATTTGTTAAAGAAACACTAAAAATATGTTTATCAATAAACTTTTTAAAATTTAGGTAAGAAAATGTTTTGACATTTCACACAAGTAAAATATCAATTTTTCTTTAAAGTCTGGATGGATGATGTCCCAGGTATGTTCTACCTTTTGATTCTATTTCCTTGCATAATTTTATGACTTAAAATGAGTCTGTGTTCTCTCTTTACACAAATAATTTAATTAAAGGGCAAAATACATTGTGAATTGAGTTGCCTTTCAAAGAAAAAACAGCACCCAAATGTGTATCAACTTTACTTAATGCTCATCTGCTGTGACTTGTCATCTTTATTGTATCATCAGTATGTATGGGAATTTTGTTTGCAATTGCCAAAAACTATTGTGCACAATTTTTGTATAACTACATAAGAGACGAAAATCACTACCTAATGAATCTTTATAATATATAAAAATAACGAGTGTACTGTGATATGTTGTTATGTAATGTCATGTCTGAGTTTGAATGAAAACTCGTACATTACATGGTGGGATTTCTAAAAACATCCATGGGAAGTATGCCAAAGGCCAATGGTTTGAAAATAAACGAAACAAAAAACAATCAAATATGTTGATTTTTTCATTTTGAATTTACTTGAAATGAATGTATGGCTGTTTTAAAGACAGTTTTGTGCCCATTAGCTATGCTTTGACAGGCATATCTTTTTTATATTATAATCCATCTCTGAGAGGACTTGAAACTAAGGTAGTGTGTGACCAAACACCTAGTCCTATCGGAGACGGACGATCAATTCGGAGGTCCTGTGTACAAGTTGTGCCTTGGTAGTTGGAAATGAGCAGGCTGTAAGGCAACCAATATATGGTCTAGTGTGCCATGTGTAGTTGCGCCAAGAGGCTGCATTATTCACCGCACTAAACCTTGTCCATGCCATAAGCATTGCTCATTTGTAAGACACTTTGGAGAAACTTAATACAGAATACAGAAACCAAATAGCCAGTCAAAATAGTCTTACAACTATTGCCATTTTTTGGGTTCAAACTCAGGATCTTCTGAATGGTAAGCTAGTGACCAATGTCCAAAATCTAGTATAGACCAACAAACTTTTAGTCGTGTAAAAAGTGACCCCCCAAAAAAACAAAAAACAAAAACCCCACATGACAAAGCAAGAATAAGTCACTCACAAGACATGTCATTCCATAGATGTTTTATTTCCAATGAGTTAACAAACCATAAAAGTTTTATGGTGATAAAGTTCCTAACCAGTTGTCGATCGTCATTTTTAAAATTCAGCGAAGGCTGACGATAAAGCATCCGATAGTTTTCCAGCAAGGGCAACTGTGGAATTGAAGCAAAAGTAAAAATATAATAATCACATTATGAATATCAATCTTTACTCAAAATTTTGTGACTTAAAAAAGCGTGACGCCCAAAAATATAATAAAATAATATAATTCTGTTATGGATATCAACCCAAGACAGCCAAGCGATCGCATACTGACTACTTGACACCAGCCACTCACTAATCCTATACTACTACTAGTATAGTAGTGTACAATACCAAAATCCAAAACCAAACAAGAGATATAAAAGATATAATAATCCCTCCCTCCACCACAAAAAAAAAAGAACCTCGAAACAACAAGAATATAATTTTAAAAGGCCTTAAAAAAACACTTTTAACAGGCCTGTCCGTAAATCTGCAGCCAATTGTCTAATTTCAGACTTTTTTTACTATCCGAATCCGAGTGGACTTTGAAAAGGCCATTAGTTTTTGTTTCCACATTATTTGCCATTTACAGCCGTTTTAAGTTTAAACCACTGACCAGATTTTTTCTTCTGCTTCTTATCTTTCTTCTGTGCCATCTTCCTGGCCTTCTTGGGGATCAGACCCCCGACTGTCTCCAGTGGGACGGCTTTCTGAGGACCTTTATGGCGGTACGACAAATCCTTGGGAGCATCCCTCTTGGCGGCGGCAGACCTTTTCTTGTCAGGCACCTCAATGTCTATTGTCACTCCCTTCAACTACATAGGGGGAAAAAATTTCAAAAATTCAAAAACTGAAAGCAACATAACAGTGATAAATGAGTACAGTATTGTTTATATTTTGTCCTTCGCTGTCACATTTCTTAATGAAACACTGAAATATAAATCTGATCAACAACAAAAGCAAGCTGTTTTAAAATGAATTTGTCCGTGTAGACTTATGCAGACGGTATCGGAACGAATCAACCTCAAGGGAATAAATGATGTAAAATTTCATACATTGGGATAAAATCTTATCATCTCCAAAGCCACCTGGAACTAAACCCAAAAATTGTTTGGGCCGTATGGAATTTTTGTTCTATCTTTACCTCTTCATCCTCATCATCTTCATCCATATCCTCTTCGTCTTCCTCCTCATCTTCATCCAACTCCTCCTCCTCCGGGATGTCCTTCTCCTCGAGGACCACGCCTTTCAGGGGGTCCAGGGGGGAGATCAGGAAGTGTTTGTCCTGGGCAGATCCCAAACCTGGAAATAAACAAGTAAAAGTTAAGAATTTCCTTTTTATTTTTAAAGCCAACAAAGCTTAGAATAAGAATTACATATATATGTTATTCTTTATTTTACACTGCCATATTTATTTATCATATAAAACCCATGCAAAAATGCCCTCTGCAATGTTTTATAGTATAGTGCCCTGATTGTATAATGTATTTGTCGACTTATAATATTGGTCAATACACCTGTGAAAAATATATCCTCTCAGGATGATAACAACAATAATAATAACATTAATTACTATCATTATAGGCCTGTGAAAAAATACTTCATCTCAGGATGAAATTGTATTGAAGTATTATTATTTTTAATTACTCATATATTCAAATGAATAATAACAAGTTGCCTACCCTTAATGATAGTACTCTCCTCCTCGATGATCTCGTCAATGTTGAACTCTTTTCCCCACTGAGAGACGATACTGGCCTCGATGTGGTGGTCCGTGCTTCGGTCCTCTGGAGGGGACGTGTAGTAGGTTATCACACCACTGCGGGATACACACACAAGGCAAAGTAAGGATGAGGTATGGTTAGAAGCTTAAAAATTCAACATTGAAGAAACAGTTGAACAAGTACTTATCGACTCAACATTGATATTTTAACATTTAGTTACGAGCCTTGGGCCTGGTTAGGTCCTCTCATTTTCATATAATATAAATGAGAGGTAACATGAAGACAACATAAAATGTGTGTGATTAGCAGCTGAGTAATGCGTCCTGTGTATTGCTCATAGTGCCATTCAAGGACGGGCACAGTGGGCTGGTCTGACTGATCACCTGCTTGCCGTAGTTCCTGACCCATAGTATTTCCCAGCTCTGTTTTGTCAAAGGTGGTTATTGGAACATCTATCTCATTCACCATTTAAGACTGAGAGTAAGGACCAGCGGGGTGCCAACACTACGATAGCAATATAAAGCAAAGGATAACATAACAAAATAAGTTACGAGCCCCATTACCACCACCCCCACCACAAACCTACCTATTCCAGTCCTGTAGCAGTCTCCTTGCAGCCCGAGAAACATCCGGCACACCTCCCTTCTTCAACTTGCCGAGTCTGGCCGAGAGGTATGTGAGGAACTCCATGGTGGTTTTGTAGTTGGGGAGCTTGTAGTGCAACATCATCTATATATATACAGACACAAGAAGCCGTTCAATCACAATGTTGAAATGTAAAGGAAAATAGAGAAACATACTTGGGTTGAAATAAAACAGAAACCCAACAACTGTTCAATCTATCAATATATATAAACAAACTAATCTATCAACTTATTCAACATTATCACAAAGTGCTGGGGAAAATAGGATAGTTTTCTAGATGAAAAGAAAAGGAAGGGTTAACACCTTCCAACCATGCGTTTTCCCCTACTATCAAAGGCACAGATTATGTATGTTGTTAGTGGGGTGGCCATACCTGAGTCTTCTGACATCTCGCTAGGATCGCCTCCACCCCTGGGATAGGGTCGTGCAATGACTCCAACTGAAATACAAACAACAAAGTACACAATTCATATAAATAAACACACAAAATGTATAAATATTATATACCACATCCAATCTCCAAGATTGCCATAATACTAAGATTCAATTTTCAAACCTTTCTTTCTTTCTCATCCAACTGCTTTTTAACACTGTACTGGACCAGTTTCCACGCTGGAATGTCTTTGGATCAAGAACTATTATAACAAGCAGGTGAATAGCCCACTGAGCATGTATCTTGAAACCATTGTTAAAATCAATAAGCGTTTTCTTACTGTTTCTAATATCTAATTCAAACCACTTAAAGAAGAAAACAATTCCAGAGATTAATGATTGCGGGATTAAATATTTTTTACCCATCTTCGCTTTAAAAGAAAAAAATAAAGAGTTATCAGCCTCAGACACAATGGTTCAAAGGCAGAGAAAGATCTTGTCATTCATAGTACAAAACACCTTTCTGGCAAGCTCATAATGAATGGGCCCTGCCGGGTGCTATCAAATTATGTTTTTGAACCCGCATCATTAGGGGATACAGCCTATAAAACCTATCTGTATCTCAATCTTACCTTGACCACATTCCTGAGCACAGCAGCTGTTTCTGAGGGGCTGTTGGTCATCACCACGCCAGGACTGTCCAACAGTTTGATGTGTTTGTCCAACAGCACTGTCTGCATCACCCTAGACACACAAATAATAAGGCAATGTAAAAAAAACGAGACATGGTGTTCTTTCTGTGGAACTTAAGTGATATTATAAAAATGTGTGCATACCTATGAGTCTGAAGTCAATGATGTAACTAAACGAAAAATCTCCATCCTCTGGAAGATAATAATTGTATATATTCAACATATCTACAGCACAGCACAAAACCACGCCACTCAGTTTTGTTATACATGCCTTACATTAAATGACACCAGAGCATACCTGCCTTGGTGGAAGGGAAATTTTCAGTAAATTAACTCGTTAATACGGATGTAATTTGAAAATGTAGAATAATTATTTTTAATATGAGCATTTATATAGCGCTAATTCCCAGTCTTTACCAGGCTCTAAGCACTTGTCAATACCACATTTATCCCTGGCAGACAAAGAACATGTGACATCAGACAGTTCGTGCAGTCTGTTAGGGGCGTATACAATTTTTCTTCAAAAATACAACGCTGTTTTTTATAATAAACAGGAGTATGGACTATTCAGAGAGCATTAGCACCAAAACTGACATTAGTCTTACTCTATTACCCAACACTGCAAGGTACAAGGGTAATGATAAAGACAGAAAGGAAGTCTTACTTTGTAATTCCTGGTATAGCTCCCACATTGCAAGCCTTGCCCCTCTTCAAGCTGTTGATGATACTGCTTTTACCAGTGTTTGGATAACCTGGAAACAAGTGGAAAATAAACTGATAAAAAAAACCCAAAAGCATTTAATTCATATATATAGAGAGAGAGCACTTATCCAGTTTTCACCATTCAAGTGGAAAATAAGATAGTCAAATGATAGCATATTTATGAAGAGTAGTTTTCCAAAACTCGCTAAGTCATATTTTAGCAATTCTCAGACATTGAGGAAAATTCCCATTCGGGTGTTTATTTGTGCGTGAAACCAGCTGATGTTTGAACATAGATTAACAAGTTTTGCTTGTAATCTTTTTGTTAGAATATCGCTGATTTACCCTTTTTTTTTAATCGACCGTGCGAGTTTTGGAAAGCCACTCTTCATACAATTATAGCACTTATCCAACGTGTCAAAATTAGAACAAAAGTACAATTGTTCTAAGAATGGATAGGCTGCTCTGGTAACCATTGAAATAGAAATGAAAGGAATAATCGATAGGAGAAACAAAAGAGGTGGAAGAGAAGAAAGAGAAGACTGTAGCTTGTAGCTTTAGTATTAAAACTCACCAACCACTCCCACACTAATGGAAAGCTCTGTGTTCCTGCAATAATTTCCCAAAAGCTTCATCAGCACCTCAGCCCCAAGACAGGAACTCGACTTCATCAAGTCTTTGCTAGCTTTTTTGAAGGAAACCTTTGACCGCGACTGAAATGAAGTAAATAAAGGACAACAACTTTACACAAAGATATAATAACACTTTCATGAAATAAACAAAAACCTAACTCAACAAACCCCAACATACACCAAATGCTATGTTTGGTTTGTTTTAAAAGCTTTCAATATTATTCTTTCTCGTCTTTTCATAATATGGAATAATTAAGAAAAAAAGAAATGGAAAGGCTGATTTTATCAATTAAAAAACTCTATACAAAGGTATCTTTCCAATATCTATCTATCTGCCATTCAATGGACATTAATAATACAAGTCAAGTGCAAGGAATATTGTGGCGGCATGATAGATTGACATACCAGATTTGATTTCTGTTGTTGTGTAGAAGCCTTGAAGGCCACAGCCGGGAGCTCTTTTCGCAAGTGTTTCAACCAGGCTTCGACATTCTCTTTGGGGACCAGATCTAAAATTGGAGAAGATACAAATTTAACAAAATACTTGAATAATCTTTGTATACCGGCATTAAAGATTTATTCTTTTTCCCGTTCTAATGAAGATTTAAGGATATATTGTAGATAGGGACTTTATTACCCTCTCCTATCTTAAAAGTAGACACTATCCCTTGATCACACATAATTACACAGAGTGATGTTCACCATCATCATCATATCTCTATAAAGTAAGTCCTCCAAAGTCAATAGGCTCACAGGGTTGAATCCTCTCCTGATTTCAATACCATTTATATCTCGCCACTTTCTGGATAGACACTTAATCTAACTATCAATTTGTATTATTTGCCCAACCCACACACAAATACATGTGACTTGGTACTCATTTATACGCCTGGGTGAACTGAAGAAATTTTCATAATTATTATTTATGTAAAAAGTCTTTCATTGGACATTTTACTTTTAAATCACTGAGCAGACAGCCTAACCACCAGAGCTGCCAACCCCGAAATAAGAAAAACCATACAATCCCATAAAAAACCCATACAATCCCATAAAAAAACATACAATCCTGAAATAAGCGTAAAAAGGTTAAAATTGCATCTACAAGCATGACAA